>VXBL01008007.1:0-61799 GCA_013400195.1 Aramus guarauna | reverse complement strand
ATCCAAGTCCTGCCTGCCTCTCTGTGTGTTTAAGCTTTGGTGCCTGTAGTTGTGGGAGGGTAACTGCTCGTCATGTTATATTTCGCTAGTGGATGCCACAGTTTTTTTATTCGTAGGCGGTAAATAATTTCTGTTTCTGCCTTCTCCAGCTCCATATGAGTAATTGTCATCTCCAGAGATCATATTCTTTTCCCTAACTGGCAAGGAATAATTCAATTAGGGAAGTTTATAAGTGAATATGCAGTCTGTAGTTGCAGTATAGATGCCTCTGCAAGAACTGTGTGCATACATATTCATCAACATGTGTACAGATATAAATTTATGCCCACCATATTCCTATAT
Organism: Aramus guarauna; assembly: GCA_013400195.1. Lineage (NCBI taxonomy): Eukaryota > Metazoa > Chordata > Aves > Gruiformes > Aramidae > Aramus > Aramus guarauna. The sequence goes on along the minus strand of VXBL01008007.1, from coordinate 61,457 downwards.
TAGCATGTTATTTTACAACTAGTGTTCATGAGATTTCAGAGGAAGTTATGATACTGTCCTCTCGCTCTGCAAATCTTGGTATTTCTAAAAGCAGCTACTGTGTTGCATTCAGGGAATTTGTACCTCCCTTGAGGTCAATAGCAAACACAAATCATCTTTTTCTTAGTTTTACTTAAGATGACCCATCCCACAACATTATTTTATACCTTAATGTGGTACTTGTGAGATTAATTAAGATTAGTCACATTGAAATTTCTTTGATTCACCCTCTCTTTTGAGAATTAGTTATGTATTAGTAGTAAAAGGTAAATTGAGTGTGCTGTTCCCTTTGATTTTCCAGGTTTTGCTTATATTACCAGTAGTCTCTGGTATTCTGTATTTACAATAGATCACCCAAGGGCTTGCAATCTCCCTATACCTTACCGTCACCTCTTTGGGGCTATTCAGAGAATTTTTCCTCTTCTGTTACTTTATTCTGATTATAGCCTGTGTTACATCAGATCTTTTCTCCATAGTCAATAGGTGCATGGCTTTGCACTGTATTAATGAAGATCTACATTTACTATTACTCCCATCAGTTAAGTCACCTTGTTTTTCAGGTCTTAAAGTCTGGTTCCCTCCTGTTTAATGTCATTCAGCTTTAAGTTATCAGCACATAAACAGAGTGCTCCCAAATTATGTGCCAATGCCATTAATGCAAACAAATAGATACAGGTTTTCTGAGACCGGTCCTGAGTAACCAATGTAGTAAACTCCCTTCATTCCTATAAATCACATATAACATTAGACACTGACAGAAAGGGTATCTCTGTGTACTATTTTGCAATCAGACATGACCTCACCCTAAACAGGCATCTACATCAAATAGAAGCTATGTAATCATTTTAGCTGGGTGCTAATAGCTCTCACCAATCTTGTTATCTTGGGCAAGGCACTTGTTGTTTGATACAATATACATCTAATTGGGTGCTGGCTGGTACCTGCCCGACACTGCCTCATTGAGAGAATTAGTGGAGAAGTTGGCAGTTGGAGCTTGGGTGTTCAGCTGTGATGATGTATGACTTACACTATGTACCTCTTAGAGGTTGTATGGAAGAGTTAGGATCTGGGAGTCGAGCAGAAAAGCAATGAGAGGAAATCAGGCATCTGTGTTTTGTAAAGGTCTCCCAGGATCTGCCCTGGGCTGAACCAGCTGGGAGGAAAGAGGGCTTTGCTCAGCACAAGAGAGGTTCCTGAGCCAAGCAGACAAAGGGCTGGTGCGGCACAAGCCAGGAGGGTGGCTGCTGAGAATTCATGGCAGCAGCACCCTTCCCTCAAGCCATGTGAGAATGGAGAGTAGCAGCAGGGACAGAGAAGCATTTCCTTGTTCTAAAAAGACAGGAATCTTTCTTCTCCATCTCAGCTGCCTGGGGTCTCCACACATCCCAGGCACTCACAGGGCAGGGGCAATGAGGGCAGGCAATGTCGGGAAAGGGAGGATGAAGCAGGCAGAGAGAGGAGAACCTTTAAGTTAAAGGCTTTTTTGGTCAAAATATTCTCAGTAAGCATTTGTTAATCAGTAAAAATAAAACAGTATTTTCTTAAAATAAAAGCAATATTCCTGAGTAAAATAGACTAATTTTCATTTCAACTTTTTACTAGTTATAGCACACAGCCATCTGACATATCCAGCTACATTGGGGCAGCGGGCATTTAACTCTTAAAATCAGACTTGCTATTCCTTGACACTGACAGAGGGTTGAGACCAAGAAATTGTACATTGATGCATGGATCCTTAGTTTGAGATTCTCAGAGAAGCAATAGGTAAGTACTCTGTAATGCATTGCTTCATATTCTTTTTACTTCAACCAGCTGACTTACAGCCTCAGTCAAAACTTCCCTGAGGCAACTGTTATCACAGAGTGATTAACAAAAAAAGAAGAGGTAGTGCTTGATCTTTGCTCATCAGATACCTATCTTAAAAATTGTTTCCCATTGTTTACCTTCCTTCTATTGTTTCTTTTCAGAATATGCTTTGACAGAACTCCAGGCCATGATTTTTTACTTTGTCTTTAAAGACAGTTTGATGATTTCTAGTACTTCATGTAGGAAGATGTACATTTAGTGCTAGTATTCCTTTTAAGTAGTGAAAATTGGACTAACTACTGGAAGTCTGGAAGCTAAAAAAGTTGGTGTAGGGAAGATGATAATTTCAGCTCAGTAGCAATGAAAGACAGGGCAGAGGGGTTGCTAAACAGCAGGGCTGTGCGTGGCCAGGGCTGAGGGCTCTCCCCACAGGCAGTTCAGCCTGGCTGTGCTGGGGCCGTGCCACTAGTCTGTCTCGGCTCGGGTGGAGAGTGCGTGCAGGGCGAGGGAGCCCTGCAGCCCATGCAGGGTCTTGAAAGGAGCAACGGAGAGGCAGGTGTTGGATGCAGGATGGTTTTATTGCAAAGGCAGGAAAGCACCCACTGGAGAAAGAGACACGAGGCAGAGGCAGGCAGGTTGTCGCCCCGGGCTTCAAGAGAGGTGTTCCTTCAGGCTTCTCCCAGGCGGTGGTAGTTTCAGGGAGAAGCAAGTGTCCGCTGGGACGAGGGTGGAGTTACACATTTGGCCACCGGCAGGGGCAAGGAAGAGGATATGAAACAAATGAAGAAGGAATTAAGAAGTGTAATTTATGGAGTTATTCTGACTCCGCTGTATTAAGTGGAAGTCTTTGATGCTCTGCCCCTTACTCAGGAGCTCAGTTGAGGATAAAGACTGTATCATGCATTTGCCAGTCATTCCTTAGTCAAGGGATATTTCTGTAAGATTTAGCAGGGTCCGCAGCTGCCACGGCGGTACCTGCTGTACCGGTAGGAGTAAGGGCTGCAANTAGCCCCCAAGGACGGGTGCTCCAGAGGATCCCACAACTGAATCCTGGGGGAAGGAGCTGAGGATGGGTCCAGGGAAGGTGACAACGACTGGAGGTGGCTGGATCAGAGTCGTGGAGTCAGGGCACTGACGGACACACGGCTCGTTGCAGCTGTCAGTGAGGGGCTGGGGGCGGTAGACGCCGCAGGCAGAGGTGGAGCACAGGTCGTAGCAAGACATCTCGCAGGGATGGAAGTCAGCCTACAAGGGTTGATTTCAGCAAGTACAAGACATTATTTACATACATAAATGTCCTATACAATTCACTGCCTTTCCTCAGACAAGAATACTTTGAAGTACACTAAGTTACCCATGTGTATTAGAAATTAAAATTGAATCAGAACAGCAAGATTATTTGCTCAGATGCTTTGGTGAGTCAGAGCAAGGACTGGGACTCCAAAGATGTAGTGTGTTGTTATGCATGATTTCATGACTCTAACTTTTCATTCCCACTGATCTCCTTTGTGCTGAGTCTTGTGAGAACAAGGATTATAAATCATTGTCTATTCAGATTTGCTCAGTACCTTGTTTGTTGAGACCATTACAAGGGAATTGCAAAGATTCTTGTCCCCAGTTTTCATACATTGACTCAGGGCACTGAGATATTTACAAGTAGCTTAACAATACAGTGTTTTGATTCTGGGCTCTGAACTCTTTGGGGAAAAAAAAAAAGTCTCACCTCAAACAACTTGTACCCATCAAAACGAAAAACCAGCATTTCACCTGTCAGCTCCTTAAATTCCCTCCATGATCCCTCTTTCTCTTAATTAAATTTCTTACAGAACATTTTCAATAGCTCTCAGTTCCTCTCTTTGTCCTACTCTATCTAAGCCAATGCCTGATTTCTGTTAGTATGAATGCCTATTTATCTTGAATTAAAATAAAAGCACTTTGAGTGATCTTTAATAGAAAATCTGCTTCTAAGCTCAGCATTTCCCTGTGAACCTTGAAGGTTTAAACATTTTCATATATTTCCAGTTATCTATATAAACACTGAAGAGGAATGCATATTGACCTAGGCACATCATTTCTTCAGCTGTTGGAGCTGAACTAATAATTTTCTGCCATATCAAGAAACTTTCAGTTTGCTTTGACATTAAATGCCAACCCTGAATGCACAGAACAGCTGTCCATAACACTTCTAATCATATTTGTAAGTTTTACCTTTTCACCTAAAATTTCACCCAGTAGTTTTTAATGGAAGAGACCATCCTAGATTAAATTGTATAGCAAAAAGCTCTTCCAATAGTTGTAAAGAGCGGATTCAGACTTACCCAATTCGCGGAGGAGAACGAGTGAAGAGAAGTTGGAAGAACCCAGAGTGCAGAGAGCTTTTATACAGTTCAGAGTGCCTGAGGGATGAGAGGCTGGTTTTGTGAATGTGGATCTAATTAGTTGACACAGCACATTTTTTGTATTGATAGCTCCTCAAAGTGATGAAATTGTTTCGCTTTCTGTTTTTGTTTATTACTTGATTTCAATTATCATGTAACATAACAGACGCATTACATCATACAAGGTTCTTTCATCTAAGGGTGGTGGGTGAAATTAATGCATCTTTCATCCTAAAACATGATGCATGAAATTAATATCAGTTTTGTATTCCCTTTGGAGTTGCACCATGTAGTAAGCTGCTTATACATAGATATTCTTCTTTTGCTGCCTTATATGACAATGATGTGCAGAAGTTTTTCAGACATGACCTGCTGTGAGGTGTTTCTTTTGAAGTCCCTTATGTAAGTCTCGGTAAGGTGGGTAATTTTTTTTTGTGTGCTTAGGTTTATTTCTGAGATGTGATATGATTCATATTGGAATCCATGGAGGATTCTCAATACTCTCTGAATTGAAATATATTGTGAGCATTCCCAAACACAGTGGCGGGTGTCCAAAACAGCCTTAGGTTTTCTCTGACCCTCAAACTACAGCTTAAAGCTGGATTTAGTTCTGAAAGGAGAAATATTTACATTTTTAATGCTTTGCATGGAAAGCTCAAAATAATCAGAGTGTACACTGAATTCATATATAATTTGTGATTTACTGAGATAGCTGTGTGTTTTTGTAGAACGTGTATAGGAGAAACCCCAAATTTAACTGTATTACAAAAAAAGCCTTTCTTTTTTGAAAGAAAGAAGAGAGCTGTGAAGTGAGATTTCAGTGTAACACACTAAGCCACAGTCTAATAGCATTAGATGATATACAACAATTGCATATTCTGGATTCATCCCATTCTTACTGGTGTCTCATTTGCTCATCTTCTACGTGTATCTCTGCCCTTCTTCTGACATGTCTGCAGGTACATTGAGCAAGCTCCTTTTGGCTGTTCAAAACTGTTGAGACCTCCTGCTAAAATCAAAGAACTTTCACAGGCGTTAAAGGATTTTGGTAGCTTTTATTTCAACTACATATCCCAAAGGTAAAAGCAATCTTTTAGACATAGAAGCATCTAAAGTGCCATCAAAGTAACATCAAGAAGTGGGCAGATTCCCAGTGAATACCTGAAATCATAAGCAGTCAGGGATACTCAAAACTTTCAGCTCAGTTTCATCCACAAGTTTGAGAGAGTACATTTTCCTGAAGTTCCCCTTAATTTCTAACTTGCTTCTTAGGAGTCCCAGATCTTGTAGCCAACCTCATCACATTCATGGCATCTTTCGGTAAAGAGCAATTATGAGGTGGGAATCCAGTGGGAAAGGCAAATGCTGGCTTTTGCTGAGGTTTCTTTCTTTGCGTATGGTATTATTGTAATACTATATCATTATCATGGTTATCATAATCATCAACATGGTTATCTTCAGACCACATACTATTTCTAAATGATGAGCTTTTCCAAATCTGGAGACACATATGGAGATTTCCTGAGCTATAGTACTGGAAAAAAGCCATCTCAAAGTTTTACAAGAATATTCTAAAGGATTTTCAAACACCTCATGAACACCCATTACAGTTTGTACATACTGTGTCATAATTATATAAAAGTATACCTAGATGCATACACCCCACTATTATGAGAGATTACCATATTAAAATAAGTAAATTAAGGTCACTTAGGTTTTTCCCGTAATTAGTTCATGGTTTATAACACTTTTTAGACCTTCCTTTCTTTGACATTAAAAATAAATTCTACCTTCTTTTCTATTAAAATGCACATTGGTCCAGAAACAAAAATCTGTTTAAGTTAACTGAACCATTAGCCGAGAAAAAACCCCAAACAAAAAAAACCAGGCAAACAAAACCATCTCCCACCCCAAAACACCAAACCCCAGTGTACAATGGGGTCTGTCTTCATTGTGTCAGGGCTAGACTCCCTTTCAGTAGTCACATCTTACTGCCCGATTTATTTGCTTCTCTTAGTCCTACATTCCTAGGTATGTCTCTCTAACATGTAAGAACAGGAGGAGAAAACACAATAAAATATAAAGAAAAGCAAATCTTGATGAAACAACTCAGAAAAAATCAGTTTCAATTGACTTGTAACTGCCAGCTGAAATATTTCTCTGTTCCCAGGACTGACAGAAAACTAGTAGAGAACCATCCAAAAGCCATTAAAAGATGCTCCTGATTATTGTGTTTGCCTTGTATTGAGTAGCTGGAGGTAAAAGTGCTAAGTCTGCAGAAAAAATGTTTTTACCCTTGTTATTTGTCTCCAGCCTTCATTGAGATCTTGAAAGAAATTCCATTTTGTCTCCAGGTATACTGTTGATTACACTAAAAGTCTGGACAAAAGAAATTACTGTCCTCCTGTCATCCTCATTATGCAGGACTCTTAAATAAATCAAGTCAGACTACCTCCTCCTCTAATCCTAAAGAAAGCAATGGAATAACAAAAAATAATTCCACACATAAAGCCTGGAGACAATAAAGAGGTCTGCGGTGGAGTGTGCGTGTCACGCTATGTGTGGGTTTGAAGTGCCTGCAATGCACAAGCAATAAGCAAAAACAATTTCAGCACTTTGGGGAACTACGTGTCCTACAATTTGGGGTTGGTACCTAATTATGAGCTCACGCATAAGATGCCTAATGTCCTCCAGGCGATCTACAGAACTGTATAAAAGCTCTCTGCATTAAGTCTTTCTATCCACTTCTCTCACCTTACTCGCCTTCGTGAATTGGGTAAGTCAGATTTCTCTCAAAAACTTTGCTATACTTGCTGTCAAGAACTCTTGATTTTAACTTAGGACCAAGTCCTATTCAATTACTGCCAGGCTGCTAGTGATCTGTAGATTATTTTCTGCTGGAAATAGAGTTTGGTTTCTCATTTGTTACCAGACCCTGTAAAGACAGGCTCCAGAAGAAGGGTATGTCAAGCAATTTTGAATCTCAAAGTTGTAACATTTTAGTGCTTCAAATAATTCCTTGACTGTTTTAAGAGATAAAGAATAGTTCATATACATGGTTCGATATGGCTGCATTTAGCAGAGTTCTGCTGAGTTTATAACAGGAAAGATCAAACTTAGTAAGTAGAAATCATCAACTAAGAGTAATGTAATACTACCAAAATTAGCACAGCTGGCAATACCACAGATACAATTTAACAATACATGACTTTGTCAAGCTAAAGTCAAAACTGACTGCCAGATTACAGTGCTAGGAAGAATAGTAATAGAAAATAAGTTTACTTCCCAGATTTATTACTGATACTCTGATGGAGTGCTTCATCATAACCTAATGTTCATTATTTCTTTAATGTTAACATAAATGACCATGTTTTACAGANGCAGGTACCGCCGTGGCAGCTGCGGACCCTGCTAAATCTTACAGGAATATCCTGAGCGAGGTATAACTGACAAAAGAGATTTGATGGTTTCACAGCTAAAGACAGCTGAACCTCCACTGCTCTGTTCCAAGACCATGGAGCTGTACCCCTTCATCCCCATTTGAATTTCTCCTCTTAACTTGTACTTTCAGTTTCTGCCTTAATGCTTCTCCCCTGACATTTCCATATTGTCTAGGGTAAACATATAACAAGGTTGCTCAAAATTGTTCCTATTTGTTCAAATCAACAGCTACAATCCTATGTGAATGTATCCCTGACTGGAGAACAGTCTCTTCTTGCAGATTCTGAAAATATATTCCTTTTCTCACTATCATTAAAAGTTAATTGCATCAAAGTTGCTATGTTCTGGTGGTCTTTTCTCATGTTTTTGGCCATGTTATTTGTCTTATGGGAAATCTAACCTGTGCAGCTGTCAGTAACAGTTTAAACTATGTAGATGAATGTCCTGTCCAAAAAAAAAAAAAAAAAAAAAAGGGGATTTCAAATGTGCAAAAGCAATGTGAAGCCCTCAGCACAGAAGAAACTACTGTCCTGCCCTCCCCATTTTTCAGATGAAGATTCTTGAGATTTTTGAATTTGCTTGGTTGTACATCCACTAGTTACAGAGTAATATTGGTGGAGAAATGAAACTGTAGATTACTAGCTTTGAACTCTTTCCTAACAACATTAGACTTTAGTAATAATTTCTTCCAAGTAGACTTTAGTATGGATTTCTTCCAAGTAAGTCTTTGATTCATCTCTTGGAACTTCAGGTTCTCATGCAAATACTTAAACACTGCCCTCAGTATCAGTCTCTGCAGAAAGTTGATATAATTTTCTGACAAATCCTTAAAGATATAAAGTTTTCTGGGAGATAAAAATGGAACTTTTAAATCTGAAGTGTGGACAATGGTCCTTCTATATAATCATTAAGTCTAAGGTGGTGGATGCTTTTTGATAGAACAGCTACTCCATATAGCTCCTCCAAAGGCTAATTCAACTATGCCAGCAAGAACAGCTAGAGCAGATAGAACAGAGTTATGGTGCCTGGAAAGCTCAAAAGGTAGAAAAAAAATCATAACTCCAGATACATATCCTCAACACTGTTGTTGTGTTTCCCAATTCCTTTAGCACAGGAAGTCCTCACAACAAACCCTCATTTTCAGCAGTTCAAACTTTCAACACCTCCTTTGACATTCCTCATCTAAAATGTACACATGTAAAATATACAGTCAACCCACCTCTGAAGAGTTCTTTTCGTTGTTGCATGTCCTCCAACCCTCTCCCTCTCTGCAGCTCCATGCCAATACCCTTTACCACTCTCTCCCCACCTCCCTAAATCCCTCCTGACTCAGCACCATCTCTCCTGACTGAGGACCCATAATCTGCTTTGAATCCAGTCTCAGCTGAGCTCTGCTCCTGCTATGATCAGGCAAGATATTCAAGTGGCTCAGAGGAAGGAGGTTTAGTGTGGTTTCTCACTAAACATAATGTTATTATTGTAACCCAGGCCAGCTACGCAGGGAGGATTCCTGCTCCCAAATATGTGCACCGAGTACGACAAAGGGTGACTGACTTCACTGATAGCTGGGCCATTTCAGCTGTGTTTTTGAGGTCTTAGCCTTATCCTAAGTAAGGATGTGATCTTTCCCTTTGTACAGAGAGGAGAGTTGTATATCCATAGCAGAAGAAATTGAAACTAAAAGTTGATTTGTTTGATGCAGAGTAGGATCACTTTAATGAAAAATAAACGTTCACAGAAAAGCGTTGTAGAATATCAAGAATAGGCATCAGAGTGCAGACAATTCCTTCCATAATTGTTGTTCTTCTTTAGCTGGACAGTGAAGTGCCATTTTATAATACAAATTACTTGTTTTGTCATGCCCATGATACACATAAATGGAAAAAACCCAAAAGACCATGAGTAGAGGGTGAAGAAATTAAGGATGTGCTGTGTGCTCCAAGCTCCACTGCAGTGGAGTGGCAGTGACCAGGACTTCACAACATCGCCTTTGGGAGCACTGCTGTGAATCAAGATTGTATCTCTCAGTTGCCAGTCATTCCTTAGTCAAGGGATATTTCTGTAGGATTTAGCAGGGTCCGCAGCTGCCAAGACCATACCTGTTGTTCCAGTAGGAGTAAGGGCTGCAATAGCCAGAACCATAGAGGTTACCATAGCCATACAGACCCAGGCCCACGGAGCCATAACCCCCGTAGCCATACAGATCCCTAGAGCCCCAGTAGCCCCCGTAGCCCCCGTAGCCCCCATAGCCCCCATAGCCCCTGTAGCTCCCATAGCCCCTGTAGCCCCCAAGGACGGGTGCTCCAGAGGATCCCACAACTGAATCCTGGGGGAAGGAGCTGAGGATGGGTCCAGGGAAGGTGACAACGACTGGAGGTGGCTGGATCAGAGTCGTGGAGTCAGGGCACTGACGGACACACGGCTCGTTGCAGCTGTCAGCGAGGGGCTGGGGGCGGTAGACGCCACAGGCAGAGGTGGAGCACAGGTCGTAGCAAGACATCTCGCAGGGATGGAGGTAAGCTGCAACACATGCTGATGATTAGACTAAGTGGAAGACTTCAAAGTCAGAGTCAAGTACATGATTTTGAGTAAATAAATCGATTTCTCACTTTGCAATCATAATCCTCTAAAAAGAGGGTTGTTTAAAAAATTAAAAAGTACATTTTCAAAAATTCTTTATGTCTATCCATTCAAAAGTATATGGGAAATGTCATGCCTAGCTCTGAAAGTGTTGTCCATCATCAATATCCTGCAAAGGACTTAGATATATTTCTACACATTAACCTAAAAACTGAGAAGCAAAGGCAGAGACAACAAAGTGACTTTGTCCAAGGTCATTTGATGAGTCAGTGGGAAAACTTGGATTTGGGTTCAGTAGGTTTGCATGAGATGTAGTTTATATATAACTTAATTACAGTAGCTGCTTCTTCCCACTCATACCAATTTTGCTGAGAGTTGTAGGAACAACAGATTATAGGATTGTCACTGCCTGGATTGCTCAGAAAGTCATTTGACAAGACAATAAAGGACTGATGGTAGCGCTATTATCCCAGTTCCCACCTATGAAGCCAATGTATAGATATAGCCTGGACAATTTTAATATAAATAGTGTTTTAGTCCCTAACACCTTTTCAAAAATTCATTTGAAAATATTATTATTCCCAAGATAAACCAGGACTCCTTGGTAAACCCAGAAATTCAGTCTATATTCTGCCCTCTAAGCTTAGTTATTTTCTTCAAGGGTGATTTTACTCTTCTCTGCTATGTTCTCCAAGTCCTTAGCAAGGTTCTGAGGAAGAATATGAAAGCAAGAAAGTAAAGGAAATCCAGAAGATTTGCTGTACCAGGACAACACACACAACTTTCTCAGATGCATTGCTCATTCATCTCAGGTTGCATGAATGTCTGCAGTGCTGATGCCCTTATTAAACATTGAACCTCATATACAAACTTTGGAATAGGTTATATGTACTGAAGTAAGAATCATAGAATCATAGAATATCTCAAATTGGAAGGGACCCATAAGGATCTTCAAGTCCAACTCCCAGCTCCTCACAGGACTACCTAAAACTAAACCAGATGACTAAGAGCGTCCTCCAGTCACTCCAGGGTCCAGTGTTTCTGACACTGAGAACTCCACAGGGGTCCACACACCAAATAGGTGTATCTGCCACCCCAGAGCCCGCATTAGAATCTCTGTCCAAAGGCAATGCAGATACACTCAACAGTATGAATGGAGGACATCAACTGAAGTTGAAATCAGCAGTAAAAAGATACATTGATAGCAATAGAGAAGAATCAGACTTACCCAAGTCACCAAGAAGTCAAGGGAAGTGTTTGGAAGAGCTATGAGAGAGAAGAGCTTTTATATCGGAGCAGCCGGAGGTACAAGATCAACATTGGTTGCCTGCCCCAATTTCAAACACGTGCAACCCGTCGTGATGATGAAATTGTGGTGGTTGTTATTGAGTTCTTTCAAATTTCTTTGTAATAAGGACCTAAACATTACTTTAGACTATAGAGAATTCTTTCATCTTGTGACGACTTGGGGAAAATTAATAACTGGCATTATTCCAGTCACATCCTTGAAATTATAACACAAATTATTAAGCCAGCTCTTCTTATATTAACACCTGGAGAGTGTCTCATGGGTTTATCAGAATTACAAACTGCTGTCATGGACAAGATTTTTGTTTAAGTACATATAATTCACGTTACAACCTGCCAGGACAAAAGTTAAAGACTCTTAATGTGATATGCAGGAAGCTTGAGGGTGGTTTCTGCATGTTTAACTTCCCTACCTACAGCTGAGGGACACAGCACCCTTTGGGGTCGATGATGTTTTCCAGTAGTATTTGACACTGGCTGTAATGGGGACAATGCAACTCAGAAGAGCAGCAGCAACTCCAGGGACGTGCAACATGTGCTTCAGTCTCTAAATAAGGCTTATGTGGAAACTGAAATTTAACCTTGAGCAGAAAAATGGTGAAATCCTTCATTTAGGAGTACTATAAACTCTTTTCATGCAGATATGAGATGAATTAGTTTATCAATCCTTCTGTCACTCAAACAGCTGTATTCTCTTACAAAAATGTGTAGGACTAAGTCTGCAGAATTTCACATGAGACAGAGAGAAAGTCTTTAACTTTCTGGGGCTTAGTTTTGTGTTTTAGGAGATAAACAAGGGAAGAGTTTCTGAAGTTAATTGATGCTACAAAGGGATTGGATATCCCAAAGAGACTTTTTCCAGGTACTGCTGGTTCAATGCTGTCAGTACAAAGATGGTACTTGAGAATATTTAATTAGCCTGAGGAAACCTAAGCTTTTTCAGTAGAAATGGATCCTCTGGAGCAAAAACTGGAAATGTGACAGAAGTGCTTTGAATTATTGAGTCTGATTCCCAGGAATCCATGACCTCCTGTAATACGCTACTGTTGCTGCAAGCCATAAGTCCAGAATGCTGAGCCTGCATTTTCTGGGAACAGGGAACAATTATGAACCTGGAATGTACCACGTAAAACAAAGGCTGGTTCTTCCCTTGTTTACAGATGTGTTATTTTCATATTGCAGACTCTATGCCATAGATTATCTCTAAATTATGAGGTGGGTTTCTCAGCCTTTGAGGTGGTTAGAAGTTTTTTTTGGTTGATAATATTTTCAAGCTTCCAGGGAGCTGGTCTTTTCAAATACCAGAAACTATCCACTAATGGTTTGAGAATGCATTCTTACAATTAGATTAAAGGCATGCACCTGGATTTAGGTGCCTAGCAATTATGGAATGACATTGCATTAAAATATGTAAGTCAAGGTATTTGTATCCTTGGTATAATCAGTTCATGGCTGAATACTGTGGATTTTTCAATGTAGAAGCATAGAATGAAATATAAAATTTTAAATAAAATACAGCATTTCATAAGCTGTGTAGTCAGTGTAGCTTTATCACTTTCAGTTGCACATCAGACCACAGAAACAGGGGATTTGATTTTTTTCTCCAGATGTTACAATTCTATCAATGATCAGCTTTTATCAATGCAAATGATTTCTCTGCCTCTATCATGGTGTATCTCCAGATAGCTTTAGCAAGTTGCCACCAGCCACATTTCATTTGATTTCCTTTCTCAGTAGTCTTCAATGTTGCCTGATCTGAGGATGGAACTAAAGATGGATCCCTGAAGGTTTTGTATCAGGAGACAGAAGATTGGAAAATGTGGGTGACAAATGCCTCACAAAGCAAGCACTTTGCAATCTGGAGAACAGAAAGGGTTTGCGTCTAGACTCCACCCTGGGTTGAAATACAGTGAGAGAGACCTGTTAGAAAAATCTGAGTAGTTTAAAAGGGTGTTCTGTCTGTGCCTTCTGCTTAAAATGGTCCAAAGGACTTGCCAGTGTTTGAGAAAAGAACAGGAAAAGTAATCCATGGCCAAATGCACAACAAAGCAAGTAAGACATATTTTCCCAAGTCCTTTGTTCATTAGATGAACGTGTTCAGGTGCAAAAGCCAAATGATAGAAAACCATTTAAGGACCACAGGATGTTTTCGATGGCTTCCTTTGGGTGCACCATTGGTCTTACGTTAAGTAGCTGACAGTGCAAATGATAAAGATAAAAATGGCGACCCCAAAGTTGCTCTAATGAACTCCATTTTATCTCCAAGTGTCTTACAGTCTGGATTTAATGGAAACATCTGTGCACATCAGGTGACCACAGCCACGCAGTGAGTAGTTGGGTTTTGCCATTAATAATGGAGAAGCTAAGGAAGAGCATTAGTATAATTCTTGTTGTAACACCAAGGATGTGAATGGAATGATAACAGGAATGAATAAGACATGTAACCATTTGAGATGAAAGATGTTTCTTTCACGAGAGTCTCTTTCATGAGACTTCGAACCAACAAATAAACAAATAGTCAGCAAAACTTTGAGGACCTACGTGTCATATTACTTTTGGGTTTGCCCCAATTATGCACATGCACAAATTGCACCTTAGGTGATCCCCATGATCTAGGGAGTATAAAAGCTCTCCCAACTCAAGGCTCTTCATTCCACCTTGCTTGCTTTATTCACCTCCGTGAAAAGGGTAAGTATCATTCTATGTGATCTCTTTCCTAAAATTTAAGTATCTCTTTTCTACTGGTTTTAATTAAGGTCAGAATTATCCATGAGTATTATAAGATTCTTAATAATGTTGGATTATTTCACCATGAATTTATTTTTCTTATTTGGTGTTGGACATCCATGTATTAAAATGGTAAAACTAGGTTTTCAAAAAATTATTGTTTCCTAAAATTTGAGCTATCAAAGCAGCTTCCAACACATCAGCAGAAGGCTTGCTCAATCACTTGGAATTTTTTAAGGATTTTGCATGTAACTTTTTGATATGTGTCTGTGTATATGTATGTATTTGTTGAGGGGACAGGCTTAACCAGAAAGAATATAGAAGTATTGTATAAAGAAGTACTGGAAAACAAAAATGAAACTAGGAAATCCTAATCTACTCTTTAAATGGTCCTTGCTTTGAGCAGGGAGTTGGACTAGATGACCTCCAGGAGTCTCTTTTAATCCAATATTTTATTGGTTCTAGTGGGGGAAAAAAATATGCACAGGTGATACTGGTTCCTAGTCCTTCCATGGGCTTTCTTTTAGATTGGATCAGATCTTATGGTGACAATCTTTCTGAAGAGCTCAGATCCCAGCATATCTATCTGCGGTAGAAACCTAGCCCTAGTTATCTGAGTGTACCAGTTTCCCATATGGAAAATCAGACAAATAATCTTTTCACTCACCCTGTGACTCTCAGGATTCTTTGCAAACACTTCAGTGTAGGGAATGCCTCATTTAATCCATGTGCATAGCAGGTTCAGGATACCGGCAGCATTATTTTAGCTGTTGGTGCTGGAAGCATGTTTTAAGTCCATATGCCAGAGTTGTTCTTCCAGCTACCCATTAATTTACCACACGAGCTTTGCTGGTTGTCGGGTTACACTGCTTTGGTTTTGCTAGTACAAAACAAACATAAAATGACCTTTAAGACATAGATATTGTAGGAGTGGCTGCAAAGTATAGTGGAACTAATTTGCAAAGTAAAGTGCTGGATAATATATTTGCAGTGTTTGGCAATGGGGTAGAACAAACAACTACTTCTTAAAGGGAACCAAGTATAAGAAGGTAAGAATGAGACCATAGAAGAGATGACTGCTCAGTGTGCAATTTGGGCAATGCTGATTTACAAGAGAGAGAGAGATATCTCATGAAAAATATTGAAGGGGTGGGAAGGACAATCAAGACCTGAAAGATAAAGCCATTATTCTAGTCCATGTGCCCAACTTTCAAACACTTACTCCCATTGAATTTGTGTCATTCGTTTACTCATCGGTGTGTGTTGCAGCTGACCTCCATCCCTGCGAGATGTCTTGCTACGACCTGTGCTCCACCTCTGCCTGCGGCGTCTACCGCCCCCAGCCCCTCGCTGACAGCTGCAACGAGCCGTGTGTCCGTCAGTGCCCTGACTCCACGACTCTGATCCAGCCACCTCCAGTCGTTGTCACCTTCCCTGGACCCATCCTCAGCTCCTTCCCCCAGGATTCAGTTGTGGGATCCTCTGGAGCACCCGTCCTTGGGGGCTACAGGGGCTATGGGAGCTACAGGGGCTATGGGGGCTATGGGGGCTACGGGGGCTACGGGGGCTACTGGGGCTCTAGGGATCTGTATGGCTACGGGGGTTATGGCTCCGTGGGCCTGGGTCTGTATGGCTATGGTAACCTCTATGGTTCTGGCTATTGCAGCCCTTACTCCTACTGGAACAACAGGTATGGTCTTGGCAGCTGCGGACCCTGCTAAACACAACAGGAAAATCCACTGGATAATGTCCAAGTGAAAAACAAAATGCAGATTCACCAGTGAGCAGATGAGTGACAGTTTTATGAAAGCACTCACAAATCCTGCTCGGTGCAGTGCCTTCTGCACACTCCGCACCTCTCCTTTTTGTCCTTTGAATTTTTTCCTGATACCTTCATGGGTTCAATTCCTTGTTATCTTCTACTTTATCGTACTTGTGACTGAATGCAGTGAGACATTTAACAGTGTCTTTCAAAATGCATTTGACTCCGACATCTTGGATATACATTCTTGATATCGCAATGTATTTTTGTTCTTTTCATTCTCATTAAAATTCTGTTGCATCATTGAAAATAAGTGTTTTGTGGTTTTGTGTTCTCATCCATTCTGAACTTGCCAACTTTTCTGGATAAAGCTACCTGTTGCACAAATGGCTGCAATAATATTGTGCAAACCCTGCCCACATAGTGAAAGTCTCCATGAGGAGCCCTTGCCAGGCCTGTTTCACCATGGAATTGCAAAAACATGGTCACAACGTGCTGGCCATAGATGAACAGCAGCCTTCTCTACACATTACTTTATTAGAGTCCCTACTCACGAGTTTGTGTGATAATTCGTTGAACTAAAAGTGACAGTTCACACTCTGTAAGTTAAGCTCTTGCTTATTCCACTGCAGACTTCCAATGTTGTACAAATAATTTCACCACCATGGCTCTTAATGGAAGATTTGTCATTCATATTAAATGAATTCCAGATTCAGTGTTTCTCTTGCACAGATCAGCCTAGATCTATGCTATTGAATTATTTCACTCTCTAAAATTCTGGCTGTGAGCAGATGTCACTTCTTCAAAACCCTGGTAAGGACCATGTACATAATTTCACAGTATATCTGATTGAGTTCCTGGGTTTGAGACTTCTTTGGTTCTGTTTAAGTGATGTGTATATTAAATATAAATAGAATTTGTGTAAATATTATATAGGTATCCTAAAACCGAACAAAAACATTGCACCATATGTGACCTATCTTTTTAGTTTATCAGTAAAGCATGTAACCATTTCCTGATTCAAGCAGATGCTTATCTTGCAGGAGCGTTTTCTTTATGTGATTCAGCTGCCAAAAGATCTTAGGCTACATATTTTACTACAATAAGAAGTAGGGCTAAGCATAATGTAAACAATGTTCAGAGAACATCTGACCAGAAACTGAAGGCAGAATATGAAGAAAGAAAGACAAGAGCTCCTGCACCTGCCCAGCTCCACTCTCTGTCCCTGGACAGTGCATACAGCACCCTGCTCAGCACCCGTCACCTAAACAGCCAGCTATAAATCTGCCCTTTATTTGTTTTTATTTAGTTGCCTCTGGTAAATTGAATAGCTCTTCCAGCAAGACCCACAGCTTCCAGAGTGGTATCCAGTATCAAAACAACAGCCAGAAGGGATGTTCTACTTGTTGCCAGGACCTGAAAAATCTGTAAGAAAATCTGTTGTGGTAATGACTACCATAACAAAAGCTCCTGTAACAAAGGGACCCCTTAAGTATGGGTGCTAACAGAGATCCCGCTATGTTGTCCTGAAGGAAGGAACTAAGCACCTGGGCTAGCAAGGTGATGACAAGGGATGGTGCCTAAGCCACTGCCCTCAGGTCAGGGCAGTCAGCTCCTTGCAGCTATAGATGCTGGTGACTGGACATGGATTGGCCAGCTGGAAACATGGCTAAGTGTAAGTGTAACACAGTGCAAATTCCCCTGGAACAGGAAGAAAAGCTTGGATCACGTGGAAATGGGAAAGGCACAGCAGTCTGGATCCTCTGCCACACTAATTTAGTTTCAGATCCATTCCACCTAATTGTATCTACGCCACCAAGATCTACTTGCTGGTGTGGATGTAATTGCTCAAATTTGTATAAGCCCTGTAAGAAAAATTATTTTTTAAGTGAAGGTTAATCATTGCTTAGTGGAAATACAGCAATACAGAAGGTCACATTCCTCAGACAAATGGTTGCTCTTACCCTATACCTTGTCTCTGATGTAAATCAGTTCCACATCATCTAAAGTTTAGTGTAAAAATCCTGATGCATTATTGAAGGAACTGTCCAAAGGCTCACCTGATTCCTAACACCCTGGAGCCTCTTTTTGCTATGAGTAAGAAAACTTCCCTTAAATCCCTTTCAAGCCTTGGCTTTCTTCCATACAAACTAATTCAAAACAGCAACTGGAAGACCAAGTAATTAACTATGAAGAGGACATATCCTCAGTTAAACTTGTCTGTGTCTGAGGCCTTTGTGTTGCAGGACTACACAGCGGTTTGTAAGACCACAGTCTGGGGTTTCGGTATCTGTTTAGCAGATTACAACCCTGAGATTTGAACTAGTGGAGAGCTGACAGATCCTACACAATCTGCGGAAAATACCATTTAGCCCTTGAAACCAGCATGTAACGTTGCCTCCTCATAAATGAAAAAGAGGACTAATTTAAATTTACATTTTGATATCTAGAAAACAGCTGGCTCTGGAAAGAAGGTGGCAAGAGAAGTAAACACAAGGTGGTTTTCAGGAGGGACATTTTATATATTTCCTCAAGCTGCCTGAAGAACCTGACACTCCCATGAACACCAGCCCACATTTATCACACATGGTTCACCTCAAAATGATGAAACACTTTTGCTCAATATTTATGTTTATTAGTTGATTCAAATTCTCATGCTGCATGAAATGTAAATTACAAAAGAAATATTTCTTTCATCTTAGCACTTAATTGGCAAGATTAATTCCTGGTAACATTCCATTAAATACATTAGAATGAAAGGAGGAATTATGCTGGCTTCATTTATTTACCTCTTCTTTTATTGGTTGACATAATGATGGTGGCTCAAATGCTAATCATAATTGCCATCTGCTTTCATATGCAGGTTTTCTTTCCATTCTTCCTTACCCATGCTAGATAAAGTATAATTGATACAAAACACAATGTCTTTCTTGTGAAATCAGCAATGCTTATATGAAGTTGGAATTAAGATTTGGACACGACCATCCTGCACTTTTCAGGGGAAAAAATAAAAAGATACATTGCAAAGTACTTTTTTAAAATCATCCAGACTCATGCCTTGTCTCACAGACTATGCAGTTGTACAGTTTCTTCTCATTTTAAAGGTAAATTCATTAGTCAAAGGTGCACAATTTCTTAGGTAGATTACAGGCAACTTGTTAAATAAATATTTTCAAGAAGATAGGCATGTGTTTAAAACATACAAGAAAGGTAGACTGCTTACAGTTAGACTAGGAAAGTCCTAGGGAAAGCTTTAGAAACATGAGGACAAAGGCAGATGTTGCAAATCTTTGTGCTACAGACACTGAAGGGGATGTGAATTAACATAACATCAGCACTGAAGGAGCTGATACACAAATTTAAACAAATAAATGAAAACCAAAATTCTAAAAGAAAAATCAGCTGAAATCCTAAGGTTAGAAATCATGAGCTGGTAAAGGGAACAGGAAGAGTGCTCTTGACCAGTACAATTTAATAAATATATTTCAAAATGCTGGGCAGCTTAAATCCAACCACATGCTTATATTACAATAATGATGCACCACTTCATGCGTAAACTACTGAGGAGGGTTTGGGCAGTGGTTAAAAACACACACAAAAAAGATTTAAACAACCTGTGTGAGTATTATTGCTCTTTGATCCCCTACGGCCATCTCAAAGTCTGGAAAAAAGAACCTCATAATTTAAGTATAACTTCTGGTAGAAATGTTGCAGTGGTTATTATTTGACAAACAACTGATCCGTAGGCAAATAAGGATTTCTGAGGCCAGACCAGAAGCTGTTTATTACACAGAATTTCAGAATATGGGAATATGGGTGGGACACATCTCATCAAACCTTCCCTCTTAAACAGCTGGGTGTTTCAGTTGAGTCTCCATAGTCAATGAAAGCAAAATTGTTATGTTTTGAGGGCAATACCAATTCTCATAAGGTAAGCATCTGAGACCGGATGAACTGTCTTGCAGAAATTCTTGTCCCTCCCCACTAAGTATTGGGGAAGCCTGAGTAATTTCAAGTGACAAGTCACTTAAAATCTTGGCAGTCAAAACTGGGCTCTGCAATAATATGCACTCTACAGGTGATGTCCTGCTAATCAGGAAAGAAAGAAGAGAAAGAAGCCCAACCCATTCTTGCAATAATTATTCCTTGGAAAATTCCATTGCTTTTCCTGCCACTTACCCAGTAAGTCTGGGAAGGAAACACTCAAAATTGTTTCTGTGACATCCTCCAGTGAAACTTTGGTTCAATTCCTTTGTAAGATAAAGGAGTAATTTTAAGGCAAACTGCACTCCATCATATGAACAAAAAGAAAGAGAAGTTATTGACTGAATGAATGCAGTAGTGGACAGAAACATATAATTTCACAAAGAAACTGAGAAATTTGCACCTACTTCACCACTGTCTTGTGTTGTGTCTTATTTTGGAACTGTGCAATGTCAGCACAGAGTAGCTAGTAATTATTACTCTGTCTGCATTTGCAGCCATTCTACATTGCTGAACTTGCGAGATAATCTCTGTGTGCCTTTGCAGATTCAAGGTGCAAAAGAAGAGAAAAATTACTGATATCCCTTCAGAGAAAACTTGAGCCTTTTGTTTAAACACTCTTTCAGGTACTAAAATAGTACATTTTCCGCTGGTTTTGCCAAGCAGCAAGGAAAACTCAGAATTTCTAAATGAAAGACCATTAGAAAATGTTCATGATTACTGTGGTCCAGGACCTCTCTAATGTTTTGTGGCGGTAGGTGGGAAAAGGATCAGAAGGTATCTTCCACCTCACTGAACATTTCATTGCAAAAACGTGTGAGTCGATTAGATTACAGCCTAGATTTAAAGCACTTAAATACAAACTTGTATATGACAGCAGGTTATAGCTCTGATTAAAATCATTATGGGAAGTTAATGAAGGAAGAGCTAAATAAACAGAACCAGTTTAATTCCTCCTGCAATGCCAGTGAGCAGGGTGGAATGATACCAGCAATGAAGCTGGTCAATTAGGCTTCAAGATGAAAGAGAACTGTGAGCTGGAATGTGCATATCATGCTATTCAGAGATTTAGGGTGATTTTGCAAACAGCAAGCAAAAACAGTTTCATCACTTTGGGAAGTTATATGTGCTTCAAATTTGGGCTGGTTGGTGATTATGACTTCATGTGTACAGTGTGCCTCAAAGCCCCCAGGCAATCTGAAGCACTATAAAAGGAGCAGGTACACAGACCTATTCCATCTCCCTCTCCTCTGTACTCTCCTCTACATCAGGTAAGTCTGATGCCATTTTATTTCTTTCTAAATGCCAGAATGTTTTTGCACTGGAGCTTAGAATGCTGTTCACTACTATTACATTAGACGGTTTAGGACTATTTTTTTATTCTCTTTATTTTTCTCTCCTTTTTTTAATTTTTTTTTTTTTCTTTTTGTATGTTGGCAGGTTGTGTAAGCTTTAGGAGTCAAGACCAGGTTTTGAGGCATTTATTTCACTGTAATTCATATTTGGGCATTCTTGTACTGTTAGCAGATTGAAAATGTAGGATGGCATAAGCTTTAAAATGCAGGATTCTCCTGTACCTTATCAGTTAACGATTGAATCAGAAAGACGTGGCCATACCCTAAGCTGTTTAATGACCCAGCTAAAGAAAGAGCATTATCTACATGGGAATTTTATTATGGAATAATTCTAGCTTGTATTTAATTTTTATGGATAGGTAAAAACTAAATCCTGCTTATTTTAAATCTTAGTTATTTTCACCAGAGACAATAATAAGGGCAGTAGACTGGTGGTCTGATCCAGTGTGTTTGTCATATGTCTGTCTGTATATCCAGATCCAGATTAGCTGTTCAGATACACTGAGTTCAGTGATTTTATTCTCTGCATTTCAGGGCTACTTTATGAACAAAATTGCCTTTCCTCTTCTTTACTGGAAAAAGTGTTAAGCTAGAAGATTTTGTGACCAGACATTTAGCTGAAATGATCATTTGCAAACTGTATTTTTATCTGATAAAGGAAATTGGGTCCTTACACTTTACCAACCTGCTTCGCACTCTAGATGAAATTACACTGCTATGCCAAGAAATATTTGGATAGAAATATTTTATGGGGCATATTTACTTATTACATGAAGTATATGAATCTATCTTCAGACTCAAATGCTTTGGGTGTTTTACCAGAGGGATTACAGAGATTGAGAGAATGTAGAACTGCAAGGGAAGAATTGCAAGTAGATTACCCCAGAGAGCTTGATAAGAAACAGGGACCAGAAAAGGAGGAGGGAATGTGTGGTTAAAGCAGTGCTGGCTTCTTGAGTCCACCCCATCTCTCCCAAGACAAAATTTGCTTCTGTCCCATTCGGTGTAACGAGGACGTCAGCTCTGGTCTAGCTCCTGCATCTCCTGGCTTTCAACCCACATTCACCAGGGACAAGCACTGGTGTTTTACTAAAAAATGTGCCACCAACACTCTGTTCCTCTGGGAGGGAACATGAATTAAAAAACCAACAAAACAAACAAGCAGCAGTTTCAGAAGTCATGGTGGATGTGACAAGTGAGGGGATTACTGGATGGGGAAGATCAGAGCAATGATGGTTGACAGGAAAGTTTGTGAACAGCACCATCAATTTTGCTTATGCATCTGGTTGTCATTTTGCCTGTTCCCCAACAACCCAGTACCAAACCTTGACCTGTTGTTCCAGTAGATCTTGTGCTTTGTTTTTACACAGTTCTGTGCTCTGTGTTTCAGGATCTCCTTCACCCCTGCAAAGAAATGTCTTGCTACGACCTGTGCCCCACCACCAGCAGCATCGCCTGCCCCCAGCCCATCGCTAACAGCTGTAACGAGCCGTGTGTTCGGCAGTGCCCCGACTCGACGGCCCTCATCCAGCCGCCCCCCGTGGTCGTCACCTTCCCCGGCCCCATCCTCAGCTCCTTCCCCCAGCAAGCCGTGGTGGGCTCCTCCGGAGCACCCGCCTTTGGGGGCTCCCTGGGGCTGGGACGCCTCTACAGTTCTGGGAACCCCTACAATTATGGGGGCTCCCTGGGATACGGGGCCCAGTACGGATATGGGAGTTCAGCCCTCTCCACGCTCGGCAGTGGGTACTGCAGCCCGTACTCCTCTCGCCGGTACAGCCGGTTCCTCCGCAGCAGCTGTGGGCCATGCTAAAGGCAGCAGAGAGTTCTCGGAAGAGCCACACATGAAGGCCCAAACACAAAGCAGTGAGGATGTGGGTTCAGTGTTTCTTCAGCCCTGCAATGGAGCTACTGCCACTTAACATTTCTGATCTTTCTTCTAATTTTTGTTTATCCTTCAGTTTCTAGTTTGTCGTTCACTATTGTTGCCTGTTCCAGCCTTATCATTTTTTTTAAACTATCATGCGGCAGCCTATTCCATGTGGACATCACTCATGACAAGTGTTTTCATCAGTGGTTGCACAACAGACAGAAGAATGCCAGCTGAGGAAAACAACAATTTGTTGAACATTCTCTGAAATTGTCTGGAAACCGATTTTTCATATTCTGTGATATCTTGCTTTGCAAACATTGCTCATTAAAATTTTGTTGCATCAGAAAGCAACCTTCTGTTTTCCCTTCCTCCCTTCATCCACATCCTGCCCTGGGTGATGTCTTCTCAGGATCAAGCTGCTAACTAAGCAGTAGTACTGCATAACATTTTAGCACAGACTGAATTTACATGGTGTCACAAAAGTTTCCATAATAACACTCCTGAGTAGCAGCTTTCCATCCTTTGAAGATATGAAAACTTTAAAATAACATAGTATCTAAACTCCAGTTATTTAAACATGGTTTCAATGGGGCCTTTCCTTTAGCATCCAGAGAATTGTTGGTTTCCATGTTGAGCTCAGCATGACCACAAATGTCACCAAGGTGATGCCCAGCAGACTACTTTCCAAATGTAAATTTGCACCTCTAACTTCACAGATACAATACTCAATCTATGGCTTTGACAGTCTCAGCAGTACTTAAACTCCAGACATCCCAAGCAGGTGATATATTGCTCTTATTCTGCCTTGCAGTCATCAGCCTTTCCACCTCAGTAGGAAGCAGAAGTAATACCTGTTCCCTCTAAGAAATAACTTCAGTACAATAAGTATACAGGAGCAGCAGAGACTCAGTGCTTCTAAGCTTCCGGTAATATAGCCAATTCAAACTGTAATGAAGCTACAAATGAGGCATGTAGTGCTGTGCAAACAAAGAATAAAGGCAATCCCTGCCCTCAAGTGCTTTCAGAGTAAATAGACAAAAGAAGCAAAGCATGAGCATCATTGTTCTTTCCCCTTTTTTTGCAGATAGGCATCTTTTATACAGAGATGAAAGGCTGTGTTTTCCATACAAACAAGAGTAAATATTTTCCTCAGGTGATAAAGGAATCGCATGGCAAAGCCCAGAACTGAATTTCTTTCCCCATATACCCACCTAACAATTGACATACAGTCTCTGTTTCCAGTTTTCTGTCCCACTGGTTAGCTTCAGGTTTGCTTTTCACTATTATTCTCATCTCCTTTAGGAAAAGGGGAAAATAGCAGCAGAGAAGCAGCACACTGTGGAGTATTCCTGTCTCTCTCTTTGCTCTGGTGTCAGGAACACTGATGTATATTGGGGGGAATTTCAGTAATGCTAATTTCTATATTAATATTCCAATTTGCCTGTAATCTGAGTCAGTACTCTGACTGCTACGTGTCAGTCAGTAATGATGGTGTTTAAAATTGAAAATATCCTATTTTTATTATTATTTTTATTTTTATTTTCAGACAAGTCTGAAAATGAAATAATCAGTCAAACTGACATGTTTCTGTGGATTTCTGCTTATTTTATCTGAAAGACTGTACATGGCCAGTAGCATACAGGACGTAGGAAATTTAACAAGTCATAGAGTTATGGAATCATGGAATGGTTTGGTTTGGAAAGAGCTTTTAAAGATCATCTAGTACAACCTTCCTGCCATAGGCAGGGACATCTTTCACTAGATCAGTTACTCAAAGCCCCATCCAACCTGACCTTGAATACTTCCAAAAATCAGTGACCTAAGGATTCAAGACATGGCTTATTATAATTTGTTTTCTAAGTAAAAGGGGAGAATAAGCTAGAAAAGGACTCCTCTCTGATAGAGCATTTTATGAAAAACATCTGAAACATTCGAGTTCAGATCCTCCAGTTGCAAAACTGATAAAAGGTAGAGTGCAAGTAGTCACTTTGCTGATTCCTCCAGAATCAAACCCTGGAAGGTAGCTGGCATTCATCAGGGCATATTTCTGGTTCTGTTATGTTGAGCCATTGTGCCTGCAGGCTATTTACCACTGGTGTGAGTCCAAACCACGTCAAAAACCATTAGGCTCTAGTAGTGACTAAATATTTAGTGAATCTACCTATTTAAATCAAACATGAAAGGCTTAACTCCCACAGATACCTGTCTTGAATGGTAATTTAGTGCGTGGGGAGGACATATACTTCAGGTTGTGTTTACAACATCTTTATGAATCAACTTCTGATTGCATTTCATTTACCAATAGTGTTACATTGTACTAGGATTTAAACACATGCTTAGAGCACCTTTAGACAAGACAGGGTGTAGTGACCTCTGTAGTTCAAGATGAGACAATGTGATTTCATTTAATTTTGCTTCCTGTTCTTGGTAATTATTTCTTTCACTGACAGGAGGAACAGAAGTCTGAGTTCCTAGTGCTGTCAACAGCCTGGACTTCCCATAGCTGACCAAGAACTGCAGGAGACCTCGCAGTGGGATGTGGTCCCTATGTTGCAGTGGCCAGCAGACTGTGAAGATCTCAGCACTGCTTCCATATTATCACTGAGAAACAGCAGCTGGTGTTCCTCCCATCTTTAATCTGCATGTGGTGTGACCTGAGATGCATTGGATCTTCCAGTGAAATTAGTTCTCTTATCTTCTATTATGTTCTTCTGTGATTACACTTACATGAAAGTGTAATCCAAGTTTGGCCTGCTGTGCATTTGGGAAGTGGCAGATTGCTGATGGCCAGGAGTGTACAGAACAGTGGAAGGCAGTTAAAGAACTATCCTTTGGTGTTTGCTGTGGTCTATGGTCCAAATTCAGGCTGGCAGATAAGAATCAGCAATGCAAATTTTTCAGTTCCTGCTCTCCCAGGGACAATCTCTACAGGTCACTTTACCAAATAATGGTGCAGTGCTATGTCTTCAAGCACCATTTGAAATCCCTAGAGTCCAGTGATCAATTAATACAGTTATCTATTTACAGTCTGGGCTCTAACTTCTGGCTCCCACATGCGCCTTTGCTGTAGTATAACAAGTACGTAGGCAATGCAGTTTCATCCAGATATGATGACAACATCCACACTGAAGGATGTCTGACTGCACCCTTTAACCACAGCATGAGAAACCAGCTGCTATTGCAACTCCAGTGCAGAGGTGCAGCAAGATGAGCTGAGAAGAGGATTGATGTAATTTTACTGTTCTGTGTGGGATGAAAGCAAAAATCTTGAAAACAGGACTTCTGTTATGATCAGCATCATAGTGATGTGTCTTGAAAATACCTGATCTGGTTGCTTTAGTGCTCTGCATCCCTGCACAAATAAGTACTGTTTTTTTGACAGCACCCTGGTGACTCCAAGAATAATCACGCAGTGCATTGGAGACAGAGGAAGCATGAAAACAAGACAAAGCCTTCAGACACATCCTAACAAGAAAGAGGTGTTGCCTGGCTACCTCATGTAGCCTCATCTCAGTTCAGCTAGTTTTACAAGCAAAGTCACATCTCCAAACCCTTTGAAGTTATTACCACATACTTCATCCTGTCCAAACAAATTTCTGCGACATGAGACTGGGATTTGTGCGGAATTAGCCTGCTCAGGCATTGCAAAGCTCGTCAGTGCATTGCTGGTATTCCTAGGAACAGCAGCTTCTCACAGGGAAGTGCTGAGCAGTGTCTGGTCTGTCAGAGTCCTGGTTGGCATTGCAAGCATAGGATGGGGTGAATGTCTCTTAATAGCTGTACTAATGGTATGAAAATTGCTTCACTAGAAAAACAGCTCTATGGGACATACTGAGCAGCCCAGAACCTTGTTCCTGTTGAACAAAGCACTGAACATGTCCAGTAGTCACAGTCATCCGTGAGCAGCCTGAAATTTAGGTGCAAATTTCCTCAGATGGAAAAAAATATTTGGCCTGAATGACATGTGTTGCTCTGCAAACTTAATTATTTTATTTATTTTAACTGGAGTTGCCAAGAATTTAGAGGTATTAATGGGAAAGTTCAAAGAACTCACAGAATTCCGGTGAAGATTTGCCATTCAGTTAAAAATTCCTGTTGGCTATTGAAAGGAAAGTTCTACCCACAGATCATTACGTGCTATTTTTAAACAATGAAAAATATCTTAAAACCAAGGTATGGAGGCATAATTAAATTGGATCCTCGGGCAAGGAATGAGACACAAAGATCTTCAAAGTTACTTGTGTGTTTAACTTTCTTTGCTAGCATGTGGTGTAACCACACCTATCCTGGAGGACATTTCAAACTTAGCTGTAAGGGTTACAAAACATGTTTATCCAGAATGAAATTACTTTTGTGCAGAAGACAGTCATTAAGCTTGCTCCTGCTTAAAGGGCCTGGTCACCTTCCAACTTTAGATGTTAAAAAGGCAAACATTGTCATGTTCCACTACAGAGCTTGATGCTCACTCAGAATGATATATAAACAAAACACAATAGACAAAAAAAAACTCCAAGAAATGTCAGAATTTGGATGCACAGTAATTTAATGACAAAGCAGGAAGTAAAAGATCCTATTGAGAATGAAAAAGGGAAAGTATTGCTCCAGGGCTATGCATTCTACATACATTACTCTTTTTTTTTTTTCCATGGCATGGGAAGACTTACACAATCTCATCCCACTTTCAACTTGCCCAAGGTCATTGATATACTAATTTGAGGCCATTTTTACCAGGAGCCACTGGAAAGAATAGTCAGAAAACCAAAGTCATTAGCTTGAGAATTACATGTAAGTGTGATTTTCAGAGATGCACAGTTCACACCTCAGGAAAGCAATACCAGTAACAGGGTTTGTGGAGGCACATCTTCCTCCGTGTTGGGTGCTTGCTCCTTGCTCTCATTCATTGCACATTTAACATGGTCTGCAGCTCCCAAAACCATAACCACTGGATCCATAGGAAGAATATGTCCTCCCATAATTGTACAAGCTCCTAGAGCCATAGGAGCCACTGGGACCCAGAGAGCTCATAGATCCAAATATGTTCCCAATGCTGGATGGTGCTGAGCTGCCCACAAAGCTCTCCTGAGGGCAGGAGCTGAGAATGGGTCCTGGGAAGGTCATGACCACGGGTGGTGGGTAGATCACAGCTCTCGAATCACCACAGGATGTAACACAGGGCTCGTTCCAGGCATTTGTAAACGGCTGCAGGCAGGTCACTTCACAGGGTGCAAGACAGCGGGAACTGATCATCTGCCTGTAGGAAGACATCTTCTGGGGATGGAGATAAGTCTGAAACACACAACACCAAGGCAACACAAGGCTGAAAGCTCAAACAGCAATATAGTGGAGATTGTGCTTGGAAGAGAAAGAATCAGAGATAGCAAGAAGACCAGAAGGTGGATGGAGATATCAGTTTTGTCTCAGCAGCCATGTCCCTTTTCTCATCTTCTCATGCCATCCTCCTCTCCCTAGGGATAATCTCCATTTCTTTTGGCTCCTAATTGTGGAGCCAGTTTGATACTTAAAAACATCATTGACCACCAAAGAAACTTTGTATTTAAAGTCAAGCTATACTTTGCCATTTCTCCTTTCCACCATGCCTTTTTGAATCTGATTTACTGTGACACTTGATCATTGCTTTGATAAATAACTGCAGAAAAGAACAGAAACACAGGCTAGTGCTTGTATAGTAACATCCTGTGCTGGTTCTGCACCACCTATAATCATTACAACTGTATGAGGCAACTCATTGTTATTCCAGCTTTAAGGAAGAGGAAACTGAGACTGAGAAGTGAATGCATTGCCTAGAGCCATTTGGTGAGGTAACAGGAGAGACGGAGTTAAAATTCAGACAATCCTGGTTGTTAATGACAGTGTTACTCCCCAGTCTTTCAGATGCTACAGCTGGCAGCAGGGCTGTCTTGCATGTTCTGTACAAAGATAAGATGAGCAGCAGCCACATCCCTGAACAGCTCATAAAGAGAGTTTGCCTGGCAGAATATCCCACATTTGGGTGGGAATTCAGTATCAGCGAGGTTTCCATCGTAACTAGGACTCCTCTGAATGTGGTCCCAGCTGACCTGCTAAAGATGACCGAGGTGACAGAGGACTGCCAGAACTAGGAACTGTGCATAATTTTGTTGAGTCCTTTTCTTTAATTGTAAGATCACTTGGTCACTCATAAAATCAATTTGCAGCTCCTCTTGATCTCTGTCTTGCCTTACTAAACCCCATAGAATGAAAAGCTGGGAATAAAAATAAGGAATTAAGTCCTGACCATAACAAGTGCATAATATAATGCATGACAGGCTTCAAATTAATTCAGAAATAATTGCAAAGGACAGGAAAAAACATTATTACTAATGATGGCTTCCTAGTTCAGTCTGAGACTCGGAGTTAACTTTTCTTGGTAGTCACCATTACAAGTCAATACAAAGTAAAGCAGATTCATAAAGGCAGGATAGCCAGGCTGGAGGAAACAGTAATTCACTAAATCTCACTAAAAATAAGTCTGCATATCCCAAACTTTCAACTGCTCTGAAAAATCTTTTCCTGTCTTTTTACAGCCTGCCACTGAAAGAAAGTTTCAAATATTTCACATATTGCTAAGAATCATAGAGGTTTGGGGTTTTTTTTTCAGTTAAAATCCTGCATTGTTACAGCAACATATTAATAGTAATAACATATAGGCTCAGACTTACCACCTCACAGCAAAGAGCAAGTCAGGAGAAATAGTAAGAGCAGCCTAGAACTGTGAGTCCTTTTATGCCTTTTCTTAGGCAATCAGGAGGATATGAAACATTCTTCATGTATGATGTCCTAATGCATTACCAAATAAAAATTCACTCCACCTGTAACTTCCCCAGATAATGCAATTATTTTGCTCAGTGATGGTGATTACTATTGCGTTGTTGTCATTAGTCTGTCAGAGTAATTTTTTTTTTCCTTTTATTACTTTTTCCTCTTTCTTTGATTGCCTCATGGAGCAAAGATTCCTCAGAAGTTTATCCATAAACACAATATGCTGACATACACAAGATACTACCCCACTTTTCCAAGTCATGCTCCAGTAAGGGGGCATTGTGCAATTTATCCCATCATACCCACACACATTAATTCCTATGACTCTGATATGAGGCACATTAGACTCCATAGACACCTTCCTACTGACTTATAGGTTTGGAAATGGGCAGTGTCTGTTCCCATTCTCCCAGCCAAGAAATAAACACAAAACACATATTCCACTTCAAGCTTAAAGTCCATGTGGAGTAACATATATGCAGGGAGATGCTGTTATCTAGCCCTGGCATGAAGGACAGGAGCCTCAGGAAATGAGAAAACAATGTCCAGCTTTCATTGTCAGAGAATCTATGGGATCATTGCTGAAGACCTCAGGGCTCCTACGTGATGAACGATTCATGGTTTGGGATGAAATAGGTCAGGGAGTGAATCCATGCATCACCCTAGGAAAACCTTGGGCTGCAATATTACAGTGCAGTTTCAGTTGATGCAGAAGATTGGCTGCTTACTTCAGCAGATTTCTTCCTCAGATCCAGTACCCTGTCGTCTGTTCTTCAGTTATTTGCTAATAAAACTATTTCAAATAATGTCTATCCATTTTGTCTGCCCAAGCTGACATCATTTACAAACTCTTTTTTAACGTCAAGAAGATGAGTTCTTCCCCTCTAAAATCCAGCCCCTCCTACAGAATTTAAAGGTGAATGCCTGATTTTGAGTAACCTTGAGACTTCTGTTCTAAAATGTTAATTTTATTCCAGTTTGTCCATCAGCATTTGGTGACTGTTACCGATACTGCAGTGTAATGCTGTGCAGGTGACCCATGCAAGAAGGCTGAGGAAGTCTCTTTTCCAGGGCCGCCTTGGGATTTCCCTTGTTGTTGTTTCCTAGCAATGCTATAGAGACACCCTTTAAAGCTACTAATAGTTTATGGTAGAGGATTCACATAAACAAGAAACAGGATTAGAAACAAAGGGAAGAAGATGTTGTGGGGAAACAATCCATGCAATCTGCTCCTCCTGCCCAAACCACACCTGGTTTCACTTTGTCTGGAAGAATGTAATGACAATAATGACATATATCTACAGACACTTGCAGGTGAATCACATAATTCTTGGAGATGCATCCCTCTTCTAACCATCCTGCCCTCCTGAAAGGGCAAAGGGAGCTCCATACTAATATCAATACTGCTGACACCTCAAACTGCTTCTTTTGACTCACGATGTTCAGGGTTACAGCCACATACTTTGCTTTTGTAATTTTGCAGACCAACAAAGTGACATCTGGCACCATCTTAATGTTTTTTCCCATATAATCAAGTTTCATGTGCTTTACTGACTTAAACCACTCACAGCTGTTTTTGCCAGTGCAAATATGGTATAGTAAAATATTCAGAGACAAACAGCTCTATGAAAAGCAAAGTTAGTGTGACGTATGAACAACCTTTGCACAGATTCCTCACGTGACAAATCACAGCACCGCTGTGGCACATATAGATCCATTGTATGGGAACAATCATCAAACCCATTTACTAAATTAGCATAAAATATTTTTCTCTATGTCAAACACATAATTTTATTGTAACACCATCAACAACGGCATTCAAATGTATCTGCAAAAACTTCCATGAATTGATTTTGGATTGTATCTTTGCAAGTGTGACTAAAAACTCTTTCTGACTGGCTTGGATGACCATCACAATCAAGAATAGCAAAGGGACATCCTTCATTTCAGTTTGTGATTGAAATATGAATCCTGGGCTCAGGATGCCCAGGCATTTCTGTGCAATTCTTCCAAGCCCATGGTGGATGGTTTTGAAGTCATCCATCCAAGAGTGCCTCTCATACAGTGTGGGTGGAATTTGTCTCATCTGGTAGCACAGCACACCCAGGTTGCACTGACTTGTCTACTACACCCTAGGAGGAGTCAAATAACAGCACAAGAGTGGATGAGCCATATAAGAGAAGGAGAATGCAATGAAAAAGTACTAACTGCCAACAAGAAGGGACTGAGTAGCACTTTCTGTTTGAAGAACAGTATTTCTAAGTTCTTCAAAAATAATATTTATGCCTTGCTATGACTATACTTCAAGCCAAAAAAGCATGACTGCTGTTTATGTGGACACATTAAACTCTGTTGCTGGAATGGCCATAAAACCCACCTGGGACCATGAAGTAAATATTCATAGGGATAACACAGGACTCAGCACTGCACTCTTGTGGCTTAGCTGAGAGTGTGACTCCAGCTGAGTAAATCAGAGTTATTTCAGACACCTCTAGATGAGGTAAATTCATGTCTCTGAGCTGAAGTGTTGGCATACTCTCAACTTGTCTTGAAAATTGTAGTGCTATTTCAGATCAGAATTACTGATGCATATCTGGGACCTCCTGAGACAGTACTGCTGTCAAGATGAAAGTATCTTTTTTGGAGGGTGGTTGTTTTTTTCTGAGATGACGCCAAACTGTCCCCAGCTTCCTTGGGAGCAGAGAGGTTCTGCAGTTTCCAGCAGTTCCTTTCTTGGAGGCTTTGATTTTTAAAAAGTCTTCCTTAAATATCAGAGCTGCTTGTCTAATTCTGATTATATGACTGTGTAATGACCGACGCTTGTCTGATATAAGTAGAATACAACCCTAACAGCCGAATCAGGCACAGGATGCCGTCTTAATGCCATCTGATGTTAAATACTTCTAGGTGATATTCCCATGTGTCAAAAAAAGACAAGATTTTGGTATTTTCTTTAAAACATAGTGTACAAGGATCAGCCAGCTCCTTGTGGACAGTGACAACATGGATATAAAGTAAGGAAAAAAATGGATATGCTTATTTTAATATAAAAATATATCGATGCTGAATATTGGCATATTCTCACCCTAATAACAACAGTCTGCGTGCATATTCTTTGACTGAGTCCTGACACACAAAATGCAAAGGCATTTTTATGATGGCATTAACCATGTAAGATGCTGATTCTGGTTCCAGCTTCTGAGAAGAAGCAATTATGCATTGCACAGGACATATCCTGGCCCTATGCAGGTAGGTGCATTTATAATCATCAGCTAATAAAGGGATGTAAGGGATAGAGGGATGCAGAAAGGCTGGAATAAAACAAAACGAGAATGCTAATATTAAGATGCATCATGATTTTTATTAGGAACAAGAAATGTCAACTCCACCAATAACAAACCAAAAAGATTGAAGGAATGTTCCAGTTTCTCAGACCCGATTACAAGCTAACAATAATCTGCACATCCATGTCTTGCCGTCAGTTCCCCCGCTGTTTCTCCTGCCATCCACATCTTCTGCCATGCTTAGCATGGCCCACAGCCCCTGTAGCGCTGGCTCCAGACCTGGCTGGAAGAAGAGGACAAGGAGCCCCCATAGACAAGGGAGCCCTGCAGCCCCCTGGGGCGGCCCAGCTCCACTGGAAACGAGGAGCCCACAAAGCTCTCCTGAGGGCAGGAGCTGAGGATGGGGCCTGGGAAGGTGATGACCACGGGTGGTGGGTAGACCACGGCACGGGAGTCCCCGCAGGAGGTGACGCAGGGCTCGTTCCAGGCATCCACCCATGGGTCTGGGCAGGTCACCTTGCAGGGCGGGAAGCAGCGGGAGCTGAGCTGCTGCCTGGAGAGAGACATCCTTCGGGCAGATAGGTGAACCTGCAAACACACCGGGAAGCCTGAGTCAAACCACTGCTCACAAGCCGCCACGCAGACCACCCCGCTCTGCCTCACCGGCAGCTGGCAGGGCTCAGGACGTGCCACATGGCACTGCTTTGCTGAGGCTCAGGTGCTTTTTCTCTCCTTCCCTGCCCTCCTTCCTCCCTCCCAGGCAACTCCTCTGTGCCCTCCACAGGTTGAGTGCTGCCCAAGCTGGCCACCCCCGAAGTGACCTATGGCAAACAAGTTGGAGATCACCCATCACCAAGTTTTGCAGCAAAAACCAGTACATCTACCAACACCTGTGAAAGGAGTGCATTTTCAAGGAAAAAGAGGTATAAGCAAGACAAAGAGAGTATTTCTGAAAGACTCAGTTAAATCTACTCAAGCTCGATGCTTTAAGTCAGAAAGATTGTGAGGTCAAACTTACTGAAGACACCAAAGAGGAGAAGTGAAGAGCAGCCGTCTGAATTTATCTGTGCTGTGAGCCCTTTTTATACGGTCTCTTGGGCTGCCTGCTGATCTATGACACCTCCTGAACAAGATCTTAATTAGCTCCCATATACACAGATTACACATCACTCCTCAATTCCTCATTCATGCAAATAGTTTCCTTACTGTTAACAAGTATCACTCATCCCAGGTTTTCCTCAGTGTATCCCAGGTTCTTCCTTCTTAGGAATCACCCAGCTGACTTCCCCATGTTTCCAGTATATCTCTCTCTATATATATATCTTTTTAATTACAGATACTGAAGCTTCTGTTTCCAAAGTTGTTTTCATACTCTATGTTCATGACAATATTTTAACTCTGGCTTTATTATTACCTTCTCGGGGATAATTATTAAATTTCTTCTGGGAATGTCAAGAAATATGCAAGACTTGTAATCCCCTTCCTGTCCTGATGCAGGTCAATGTTGGGACACTGTATCACTGAGGACACTGCAAACACCTAGGCAAGGTACAGCATTGCAACCATCTCCCCTAGGAATTTCATGCTCAGCTCCCTCTGCTTTCATCCATGGCCCTCAAGGTCTGCTCTTGCAGTAGGGTGTCTCCCTGGGGACGAAAGGAAGCACTGGGGACTAGACTCCAACCTCGGGTGTCCATTTAACAAAGGACAAAGCATCCTGCTCCCTTGAGTGGCTTTAAAGGATTGTCTTGCTCTATTCTATTTACATTCAAGTTAAAAAAAACCCAAACACTATTTTAATATATATTGAAGGATTTTCCTCACCTTAGGCACAGACTCATAATATTACTGCGGACAGAAGGATGTGCTAGCCTGTTCGGGGCTGCTGTGCGAAGGTTTCAGAGGGACATGGGAGGGAAGGTGTAGTTGTGGTTTTATGTTCAGAGGCAAAAGAAAATACAGAAGAACTGCAAGAGTTCACAAAACAAATCACCTCTGTGCTTTAGTGTGCTGTACCAGACCTGCAGTGTGTAGCTGGGACGAGGAACAAGGCAGATGGAGTGAGTCTCCCATCTTTATTCCAAGTATAAGCCCTGCAGTGCTTCAGCTCAATATCAGCAGGGCTTTTGAGAAGAAAATCAGCCCACAGTGCATTGCACTGCTTGTGATGCTGAGGAGTGCTTGAAAAATACCGGCTATGTGAAGCAATTGCATAAGGTAGTTTTCCAACATTTTTGTCACATTGGTAAAATCAGCAAAAGGCTGCAGGAAGTGAAACTGCTTCAGAAAGATTAAGGAAGAAACAAGAGGGTGTTGGAAGAAACTGATAATTGTCCAAAGATGAATAAAATGATCATAAAAGCCTGGGGAGTGACTAGCATTTATGTGTTTTGTAACCAAACAAACCTCAAACACAAAGGATGTCTCACCCCCCCCCAGGGCAACCCAGGAGGTGGTATATAAGGGCTTCTAGCTCAGAAGTCCTCAGATCACAGGTCCTCACTTCTCCTCTTCGTTGATCCAAGTAAGTCTGATCCCTTCCTTATCTCTTTTATGTTTAGGTACAGTGGGTTTGTGTTGTTTTTAACCAACTCCTGCACAAGCAGTATGAACCGCAATGCTGTCGGTACAAAGGTTTGCATGAAGACCTTTTTCCTTGATATTCTGACTGGCAAACAGGGCAGCTGCAGATCTGTCCAAGTTGCGCTGCAGTTGCAAAACAGGTCGGGGGATTCAGCCAAGATGGGGCTCAGTCCAGGTGCTTTTACTCTTGAGGTCAAGGTGAAGGGACTGGTGCACCTGGGCACAGCTACTCAGCTGGCTTGGGCAGCACTCAACCTGTGGAGGGCACAGAGGAGTTGCCTGGGAGGGAGGAAGGAGGGCAGGGAAGGAGAGAAAAAGCACCTGAGCCTCAGCAAAGCAGTGCCATGTGGCACGTCCTGAGCCCTGCCAGCTGCCGGTGAGGCAGAGCGGGGTGGTCTGCGTGGCGGCTTGTGAGCAGTGGTTTGACTCAGGCTTCCCGGTGTGTTTGCAGGTTCACCTATCTGCCCGAAGGATGTCTCTCTCCAGGCAGCAGCTCAGCTCCCGCTGCTTCCCGCCCTGCAAGGTGACCTGCCCAGACCCATGGGTGGATGCCTGGAACGAGCCCTGCGTCACCTCCTGCGGGGACTCCCGTGCCGTGGTCTACCCACCACCCGTGGTCATCACCTTCCCAGGCCCCATCCTCAGCTCCTGCCCTCAGGAGAGCTTTGTGGGCTCCTCGTTTCCAGTGGAGCTGGGCCGCCCCAGGGGGCTGCAGGGCTCCCTTGTCTATGGGGGCTCCTTGTCCTCTTCTTCCAGCCAGGTCTGGAGCCAGCGCTACAGGGGCTGTGGGCCATGCTAAGCATGGCAGAAGATGTGGATGGCAGGAGAAACAGCGGGGGAACTGACGGCAAGACATGGATGTGCAGATTATTGTTAACCCCTTTTTTAAAATACTGAAGTCCATCTTGTATTTTTCCTTTAACTTGCTTATAATGCATACTTTTTGATCCCAATAAACATTTATGATTGCATCCAAATAACATTCATCTGTTTGCTTTCTTCTCTGTTTTGTAGTAATGCAGACTCTGCAAACCAATTGAACCAAACCATCCTCTTATCTTAGAGTTCTGTAGATGAGTGTTATGCTTTTATAGAGACTGTTTATATAATGCCTATGGATTCATTCATCAGAAATTCTGCTTACAACATGCAGAGCTTGCCTGTGTGCCCGATTTAATCTTTACAAGGAAACAGGTGTGAGTGAACTGCCCAACCCTTAGATAAAATTTTCAAGACCAGTGTGAAGTACTAAATAACCACTCCAAAGGTATTTTAATAGCTCATCCTTACTTCCCCTACCTTTCCTTGGGTATTTACTGGAACTATTGTAATTCCATATACTATAAAGAAATAAAAAAGGAACATTAGATTATGCCATCACTCTGTGTAACACAGAGAAGTAAAGGGAGAATGAATATTAGACAGAGCACAGCAGCAGAGGGAACTTCCCAGAGACAGAAAATTAGCTAGTGATGAACCCCTGTCTCAGATGCAGGAAACTCTAATCCATTTCCCTACTCTGGACTTTCATATTTAGCTTTCTGAGATCATAAAACTGCCTCAGCTAGGATCATAAACGCCCAAGAGCAGATGTCTTTTGCTAGCATAACTCCTTATTACTGTGCAAGGTCAAGGAGCCTCCTGGTAGAATCCTATAAAATAGGAAAGCAGAAATTGGAGCCTGAAGAAGGTCAGCAGAGTCACATTGCAAAGGTCAACTTAGATGACTAGATGAAGCCTGAAACAAAAGAAAGTAGATATAGAGAGTTCTCAATAAATGGGGAGCAGTGATCCAGCAGTGCTCAGGGACCAGCTGGAAGCATTAAAAGATTGCTTCAAGGTATGTAGAGCAATTAGGCAAGTAGCCACTCAGCTGTTGCTCACTGTTATATTAACGCTATTTAGCAGAGTACTGCAGAGCATGTGTTTTTTCTTTTCAGCACTTCATTTGAATTCCAGATCTGGACTATCACACAATATTTTAAGTGCAAATAAATAGAAAGGATTGAACATGCAGTGATAATATAGCCAACTACGTCTTCCTATGGATCAGCTATGTGTTACATGTGCTGTGGCAGGTGTGCTTGGCTTGCTGCTATTTTCCAGTAAGTGCTCTACACTCTCTTGTTGTGCTTCCTGCATGTGCGTGTCTGGGCGTGAAAATAATGGTAAGTCTCCCTGTCATTCTCAGTATTGTTTTTTGCCTCCAGTA
Source organism: Aramus guarauna (assembly GCA_013400195.1). Taxonomy (NCBI): domain Eukaryota; kingdom Metazoa; phylum Chordata; class Aves; order Gruiformes; family Aramidae; genus Aramus; species Aramus guarauna. Next base: position 23,330 of record VXBL01008007.1, on the reverse strand, counting down.
ATTTTTTAGCAGCACACACTTGTGTAGTACAAGGTCTAAAGCAGGCATATAACATGGTAAAACTCCTTCCTGAGAGATGGACTAACAAGATGGTTTTGATCAGTTAAACTGTTCACTCCTGTCTTGCTACAGGGCTTAACTGGGATGGAAGCCCCAGTGCTCTGTGCAGGAGATTCTCTCAATTGTGTTATTTCATAAAAGCACACAAAAAGCAAAACCAGAATGCTAAAATTATGATGCAGCATGATTATTTTTTTTAATGGGTGATAAAGGAGGAAAGTTTACAAAAGCAAAACATGATCATACAGAAAATGAGGAATTTGAGGCTTTTACAAATGAGGTTTCTTGTTTCAGGAAGCTTCATTTCAAGCACAGTGTTCTTTTCTTCTTTTGTAGCTGTAAGTTTGATGATGCAGTCCAGTTTTCATCCATTAACATAACTCTTGATCAACATCAGGCAGTGTCAAGTGTGAGAAATCACAGTACAGAAACTTTTCCATTATGCTTCCTGTATGATGTTATTAGGTTGAATGTAGAAGCAATATTAATGCATTTGAAAACTTGGACCATGAGAAGACTAGAAGAACACATTTATAGCTAAGAAAGGAGAAGTACATAAGCAGGTACAAGCACAAATGCAATGTAAAATGTTAGCAAGGATCAGCCCTTTTGTGCCAGCATCTTAAAATCCCATCTTACTCCTGAGTTTGGATCTTGCATTCAGTATCCTGACTGCTCTTGGCGCAAGTATACTCCTGCTGGGTTTGGCAGGGCTCACACCTTCTAAAGCGATAACCACTGAACCTCTGAGAACAATAAGGGTATGAGAACTTGCTTTCCTGTGATCTCCCATAAGCAAAAGCACCTCTGTAGCCACAAGATCCCCCATAGCCAAGTGAGGTCCCAATGGCAGCTGGTCCTGAAGAGCCCACTATGCTTTCCTGAGGGCAGGAGCTGAGAATTGGCCCAGGAAAAGTGATGACAACAGGGGGTGGGTAGACCACTGCCCTGGAGTCACCACATGATGTGACACAGGGCTCGTTCCAGGCATCGACAATGGGCTGTGGGCAGGTCACCTCACATGGTGTGGAGCACTGGTAGCTGCACAGCTGTCTGTAGGAGGACATTGTTCTGTAGTGGAAGTGGATCTGAAACACAGAAAGACAAAAGACTACGTGTAAAGCAATTCAATGATAGGTCAGAGACTTAAGTTCAGGCACTCAAACATATTTGATGAGGAAGCTACCCACTTGAGTAGCTTCCTAAACAGAGATGGTGTGGCATCGTAGTCCCTGGCTCGCTCTCCCACCTTTTAGTAACACCGCTTCAGTTACATTTACCTTCTGTCTGTGCCAGACTCTTAACTCTTCCTGACCCTCCTGTGTGCATCAAGCAACCTACACGTATGATATGTCTATAGATAATGTGCCAGAACATCCCCCGAAGGGCTACATTGTAAGCAGTGCTTGCTTCAGCTGTATTCTCTGGCAAAGCAGAACAAACTTTTCTGTACTTCATGAGACCAATGGCCATCTCACCTAACCCCCTTTTCATAAGCAGTGAACCTGTAGGACACAGGGCTTCAAAATTGAGCTTCATCTTCTGCTAAAGCGAAGAGGAGGCTGCAGCTCATTTCTAAACTAACATTAGGAACTACAAGTCGCAAATCCTTGAAGCACTTAGCAAGGATTGTGGTATTCCTTCAAGAAGCTGGATAATGCCAGCCCCAAGCTCTCTGCAGGATTAGTGAAGCTGCTTTTACAGAGAGGCTAGCCCTGTTAGTGCCACAGTGGACATTTATGTAGGATTCAGTTAGAGTTGTTATTACAAAAGCATATGAAAAAGGCGCAAAGAATTAAAAACTTACTCAAGTCTCAGAGGAGAAGTCAGGAGAAGCTGGTGAGCGAGATGTGAGCAGCATGTGCTTTTATACTGCTGCTCAGATAGCCTCGAGGATCTGAGACATCCTTTGCACATGATGTTTGATTAGATTCAAAACAGAAGCTATTACACGTAACACCTCCCAGCATATAATCATTTTGCTCACTGCAGTTATTAGGCAATTCCCAGTTTCCCTTTACACCTTACTACGTCATCCCTCTCCAAACTTTTTGATCATGTTCAGATTCATCAGATTTCAGCCTCTCTGAAACAATCCCCAGGCTTTACCCTTCTGCAGTAAAAGAGAGATAGTTCAGTTAAGGTAAAATCATCTGCTTGACAACTGTATGATAGTTTATATCTTTTATATTTTAAATCCACTCAGAGATGGGAGACGGACTGTGAATATTAACCTTGAAGCTCCAGGGTGCAAGTCTACTTATTTTGCCTGCTTCAAATCCTCACTTGAGCTGCTCAGTCAGGGTCTGATGTGCGGGCACCAAGAAGTCAGCAAATCTGTGCAATTCAATATAAAGCAGAAAATGAGCATTTAGTTAATGCATAGTAGAAAAGCTGCTGACTTTAAATTACACTCCAGACCTGCATGCATTTCTTGTACAGATTTTGCCACCCCAACAGCCAGAGCAAAGGGCTGAAGAAGGACTCTGCTCAGACTCTGCTAAGAGCTGCTGTTTATTCCCCTCCTTCATCCACCCCCCCACCCCCCCGCCATCTTTGCTTTACAATTAGCTCTCTGTGTACTCTGGGACATACTTCTTTCCAAACTTAGGTGCCAGACCCTCATCTGCTCCAATTGAATGGGACCCCACTGAATTTAGCTGGTCTCAGTTTATATTATGCTCTCTTTAATGATTTCAGCAATGTTTCCCTAAAACACTCCAACTCTAACTTTGCATCTAGCTGTCTCTCCTGTGCATGTCTTAGCTCCAAGACTCAATATTTGTCAGAACTGGGTAACATCTGTATTCTTGGCCACAGGCAGCTTTGTTCTCAGAAGCCAGTGGCACAGAGGACTTTTCAGGAGGGAATCAGAATTTGTTCAAGATGTGTCAAATTGAGTGAGAAAATCAATGGTCACACTAGGATCTCAGTGATCCTGAGAAACCAATAAATGCTTTAACTCCCTGTAACCCATACAGTACAGGAGACACATATGGAGACGGGAAATTCCATCCTTTTTTATTTTATTTTATTTTTTTTTTTATTATTGCTGCCTTCAAACAGGATTCTGCAGGGCAAGACTTGAAGTAGCAGCGACCCAATGGCCATCAGAGCTCGAATCCTTCATCAATACAGCAATCAGTCAGATTGACAGTGGTCAGTTATCTGGGGGCATGCAAAGGATTCAGCTCACAGACTCACCAAAAAGGAGCTTCGTTGCTACCCAAAACCAATGAAAGGAGTGGACTGATACCAGGAAGGACCTGGTCATTGAAGTTTTGAAAGGAAATAAACCATGAGATGTAACATGGTGTAACAACATGATGAAGCAGGGAACACCATAGTAATTAGGATAAGTCAGAAAAAAATTTACATCATCAAGATGAGCTGAATATGCAACAAATATCAGTTGGTAAAGCAGCAGATCCTCATGAGCAAGTTTTTTTCATACACACAAGGAGTTTAAGAAAGTGGAAAATAGTGGTCAATTGTCAAATCTTTTTTGGACGCTCCTTTTGTTATATGATCCTTGCTAACTTAGTTAAGATTAAGTTTATTCAATAGTTTCCCAAGCATTGAATTGCAAATAGGAGAGCGGCTTTAATTATCAACTGTGTATTCAGCTAAACCCATGATTCTTGTAAGAGTTTGACATGAGTCCATCTCCAGGGAAGCCTTTTCTGCCTTTTCAACTTGAAACAGTCTGTGAAAATGAGTTTATAAATTATTAGGCAAGGACTTCTCTGACAGCAGAAGATTGCCTAGGGTACCTTCTTGCCCTTATTTTCACATGGGATAATTATTATGCATAATGTTAATGGTTGGACTTGATGATCTTAAGGGTCTTTTCCAACCAAAATGATTCTATGATTCTGTGTTTCTATAATCTTTAAATAGTTTCATAATTCCTACACCTGAAAACTATTTGTGACCTTAGTTTTGTATGTTCAGCTTTGGTATAAGGTTGTGAGTATCCTCAGCAGACTTTACCAGCTGACTGACAGCTCACACAACCCCTGCATTTTCTAAGTATAGAGAAGGAAGGATTTTATATAGCCATTTTGAAGCATAACATCACTAGATGTTTTGTGCAACTTTTCACTGGTCAGAAGAATCAGAGGCAATTCAGAGGTATTATGTGGGCATAGGCAGTTTGTTACCATTCAGGGTCTGTCTGGGGGAAAAAGAAGATGTCAGAGGCATCAGGGATGAGATGTCTGATCCATGCCATAAACCTGTAACAGCTCCGCTTGCAGATTTTTAGCTGATGCTGGGAGATGAGCAAGGAAAACAGTATCAAAATGTGCATCTAAGCTCTATTTCTCCAGAGGTTTCATGGAAAGATGGCTAAGGATTACACAGCAGGAAATACTATTTACATCTTCAAAGTAATGAAGTGGCTCAGCAGCACTGAGTAAATCTAAGCGGGGACCAGTGACCACAGTCCTGTCCCTGCCCTCTACTGAGCTTAGGCAGGAGAAAAACAGCTATCCTTGAACAAATACCCTGCATTCTCTGTTTTTCTTAATCCCAGTGTTTTTATTGCTTTTGCTGATTTCATCAAAATATTTGAAGGAAATGCAGGGCAGAAAAATAAACAGCAAAGAACAAAACAAAAATAAAATTGGCACAAGGCAGGAAGCTGATGGAGGTGCAGACTGCTGGGATTTTGAATGGTCTGCTTTGCTCTTTTCTTACTTCTGGCTTTATCCTGAAAATATTTCCTGTTCTTTTAAGTGATCCCTGTGGACTTAGTGGTGACAGATCATCTCCTGTGCGTGACGCCTGGTGCATGCAATGCTGGGCTGCATCAGTAGCTTCTCCTTGCCCTTTGTGACCCTTCTGTAAAGTTGCATAACCTAGTATTTCTCCCTCTGTGTTTATTTTATTTCTTCTAGATGGAGACAGGTTTTCTGCCTTTCCTCTGGCCTGGGAGGGGAGGACCTGCTGCTGAATGCAAAACCCACCCAAATTCTGTTACGATGGCAGGAATAGGCACACCTGTATTTTCCTTTTCAGCTCTTCCTCTGAATCAGAAACTGATGCAAAGGCAAACACTTTGCCATGATGTCTCAATTGTCTTTCCTGTAACAACCAACTAGACTGCAGAGGTGTTGTGAAAATGCTGTCTTTTAAAGTGAGAGCTGCATTCCTAACTGCATAGTCTCCGCCTGGGAGAAGCCACACCTGCACCCGCCCGACAGCTGGCTTTGTGCAGGGCGAGGTCCCAGCAAGATCAGGCTCGGAGCGCTTCCCAGTAGGATTCGCTCCATGGCTGGTGTCCAAAAGACAGACTAACAGACGTGCATCCCACTTGCCTATGTTTTGCTATCCATCACAATGGCACGTGTGCCCCAGAATAGTGCCCTGGGTGTGTTTGGATCTGTTTACTCCAGGACTTTTAGGAAGTGGACAAACCCATGGGATAGGTGGTAGAGGGAACAATAAGTCTGAAAAAATGCTGGCTTTTTTCATCAGCAATGATAAGATGCAGGAATTCTACCACAGTATCCATGATCTGCGCTGTGCGCTATGCTCAGCATTACTGTCCCGGGTCTCTAAGGCCATATTTTGTGCTGACCCCTTAAAACAAGGCTACAGCCTGCCAAAGCTCTTGATTTTGTCTTGGCTGATAAGCATGGCAACAACGTGATCATTTAAGCCCAGCTATGCCAGGAGTTCATGCACTTCAGCATGTGGAAAACATCATTTTCAAGACTGCACAAGTCAGACTATCAGAGATTTTGACTGACCTTTCAGGAGAGGAAGAAGTCAGTAATACTCACCAGGCTTACTGTCTCAGGATGCATTTATTTCTCTGTTCAGGGGAAAACGCCTCTGTGAGCTTGTCCTGGCAAGGACTGAATATAGATCCTTTTGCTTTACACTGAATCCTGAACTATGCTCAAATCTTCCAGGCTCCCCTTGCCCTTGAATTGTTAGTAGCTGTGCCTGACTCTCATTTCCTTTCCTTTCTAATACCTTTCTGGGAGAAATGATATGGACAAAACTATTGCCAGGAGGGCTAAGGAAGGGCTCCACAGCTGCCTCGCTTGTAAGGTGTTGAAGCTCACCATGCTTACAGGGACAGTTGCATTTTCACCACCAAAATGCAGGAAATAGGGGTCTGAGTTAACATTTACCATGTATGTGCCCACACCAGATTTTCTTTTGGATACCAAGGCTATCAAGCACAGCAAAAACATAGTACTTGCGTAACTATGCGGCTATGAAACATTTGTATCTATATCAGGTTCTGGGATTTCCTTTTAACACCTTAATTAGTGCAAGACACTACTCATCAAGAATTATTTTAGCATCAGTGGGCTATAGTTTTAGAAACCGTACAAATAAAAGCAGAAAACATGGTATTTTGATGCAGAAAGGATTTTATTGGAACTGGCAAATGGGATTTTTCAGACTATAGCAATACTGCAAGGAACAATACAAAGGCATTATGTTAAATTTACAAAACAGCAAAGTAAAAAGGGTTTGAGCAGGGAGCCAGAACATGGTGAGCAGAGGTCTAATACAAACGGGAAACACAGTGTCTGGGCTTGTTTCTCAGGATAGCTGAGTGTGCCCAGCTCCTGAGCATTCCTGCTGCCCCTCTGAAAGCCATGCCCCTCCGCTCACTCACAGGTTGTGAAATTGCCCTTGCTCCTGTTGGGTCTGGCCATTAGGGGAAACCTTGCCCAGCTTAGCAGGGTGGTGTATCCCGTATCTGCGGGAATAGCAGGGGTAGGAGTACCTGCCACCCTGCGAGATGCTGGACCCAAAGGAGCCCTGGGCATCCAGGGAGCTCCCATAGCCAAAGGAGCTGCCCAGCCCCAGGGGGGCTGAGGAGCCCACAAAGCTCTCCTGAGGGCAGGAGCTGAGGATGGGGCCCGGGAAGACTATGGCCACGGGTGGTGGGTAGACCACGGCACGGGAGTCCCCACAGGAGGTGACGCAGGGCTGGCTCCAGGCATTCGCGTATGGTGGGGGGCAGGTCACATCACAGGGTGAGTAGCTGCTGTAGTTGCAGGCCAGCCTGTTGGAAGACATCTTTCTGGCAGGAAGTAAGCCTGAAACACAGAAGGTGGGGAGAGCATGGGTCAGGTGCGTTTGCAAAGGGGAGCCCTCATGTATTCAGACCAGTGACAGTGCAGGAACACGTTCAGAGGGCAAGTGCCAGAGGTAAATCTGTTTAGAATTAAAGGTGAGAATGAGAAAATGCATTTTACTCTATGTACTCTCTTTCCTCCTACCCTGAACTTGAAATAGTTCTTACAACCCTCCTTATCTGAATTTCTTAGAAGTAAATTGAGCTGACATGTTAACTCAAACCCTCCCCTGTCCCACAAAGAACATGACTTACTTGGTTGAACAGCAGAAGTGAGAATCAAAGAGAAGTGGTTTGAAGACTCTGGGCTACAGGTGCTTTTATACAGTTTCTCAGTTTGCCCTGGGGGAAGTGAACCATTCTTGTCCTCCTTTGTACTCATTGTCCCTCAAATATACTTTTATGCATATGTCACTCAATCAAGGTAATTGTTTTGCATATTGTATCTCCTAAGAAACCAACTCAAATGGTTTTGCATCTACATCATAGCCCTTAGACATCTTGCATGTCAAATGGGGGCCAATTTCTATCTTTGTTATAACTCTGTTCACTTTATTTGAGATGGAGGGAGATCGAGATTTACTTTGTTATAAATCTGTAAATTAATTTTTCAAATTATGTTGCTGTCTTATAACCCATATCTCTCTCTGAGGTGGCCATATATTGGTGTTTACTTGTTTTTCATAGTGTTATAAATACTAAGTCAGAACCAGAGATAGAGGTCTCAGACCTTTGTCCAAAGCCACAGTAGCCTGTTTGATCCTTCTGTTACTATTTCAGTTTAAATTTTTAGCTTTTTGTAGCAATGCATTTACAGAGAAAGAAAATTTGGATTTTGGAAGCAGTAACTGTAAAGCCTTCTTTTTAAATTCACAGTCCATCTTCAGCATTGGACTGTTAGCTACAAATTGCCATCATGGTGAATACTTTTGCAATATCCAGAACTGAGCACTGCAAAACAGGGTATTAGATTGTGCCCTGTTTAATGACAGGTTTTAATTTTTACACATGAAATGTCAAAATACATATCCAGCTATCAGCTAATGTAACTGGGCTTAGAACCAAGGCAGAAGTATTGTTATGATGATCAGCCTTGATTTAGGGAATACCCTTTAATAATCCTAAAGATTTCATACATCAACATGCATCATTTATGGTATTTGGAAACAAAAGTGCAGAAATAATATGATTAAATCTCAGAAACCTGTGTTAGCCACCATGTCCCTGTCCTATTTTTTTCTAGACTGAGACACGCCAGAAAGTCTGTCAGTTATATTTGAGGGTACTGATTGAGCAGCCTTAATTTCTTGTAAATGAGCTTTTCTACTGTGTTGTGTAGACAATATTTATTGGAGATGCATATTTAGGTTGTCGTGTCACAGTGCGGGAGATAAAAGAATGAAGGTGTGATGTGCAGTGCTCCTCCCAGCTCTCCCACTGAATGAAGTGTGGCTGAGTGTATTATTTAGCCTCAGTCTTTTAATAATCCCATCAAGAAAGCAACAATAAAAATTACCCAATTCATTTGGGTGTTGTACAACTGAGTGGTTGTGTATAATCCATTGAAAAAACAAGGATTTTGCATTCTCTTTAGATATAAAAAGAAAAGACTAAGCTGGAGAAATAAGGATGGGAGTATTAAAATGACTAGCAACTAAACTGGTGTCATCACAAAGGAAATACGATTTTCAGGGAAGGAGTTAAAAAGGGCTCCACAGACTGAGACCAATTGCAGACTACTAGGAGGAAGATGACTATTGGGTGAGGATGAAAAGGAGATAATGATTCAGAAGTGCCTGATTTGATGGAAAAGTAATTAGCATAGGTCATGCACCATCTGGTTACTGCTTTTCTTTTAGAAGGGAGACTGGTCACCCCTAGCTCAGGAGAACTCTGCCTGGTGTAGACCTGCCCTCCTAAAGATGCTGAGCCACAAGGCATGTGCTAGAAACCAGAAAATACAGGTTTATTATGACCCATACCCCACTGCTCTGCCACTCCACCGTGCTCACTCTGGCAGCAGGAACTACGACTTGGCCCTGCGTGTTCCTCAGACTTTCAAGTGTGATGGCAGCGTGGGTCTCTATTGTACAGCATACATCAGAAAGACTTGCAGATGGTCACTTTTCACAGTCGTTTCCACAGGGTAGTAGCCACCTTGTAAACACAGATGAAAAAAATTGTAGATGTCCAGATTATAGACATCCTTCACCATCCTTTGTTAGAGTATGCCCTAACTCAGATGATCATTAACATTGCATCAGCAACCTTTATTATCATCCAACTGGCTTTATAAGGATTTAATTCCAGAAGTAGGACCAAGGCAAATTTATTTCAAGACTTGGAGAGTCCAGTGTGAGAACTTTGAGGTCTGACAGATCCTGGAGGTTTGGGGTTTTGCCCATGAAACTCATTTAATTTAAACTGATCTCATGGATCACTGCACGCTTTGCGTGCACACCACAGCCAAATTTTCATCTGATTTCTTCTGCCTCCAAGTTAACTTTTCCCTTTTTTCAGTTTCATACTATCTTAAGCATTTTATCCAGCAGGTAAAATACTGCACTGTGTAAGCCTGTGTAACGCCTACATGAAATGGGAAATTACTACTGATGATTTCTAAAAGAGATGATTAAGACAGAGGGCAAATAATTTACCAAATATCTCTTGGTAATTAAGTGAACCTCTGGGAGGAGATCTCGGGCATGTCTTGTACTTGTTAGTGTTATTATTTGTAATTATAATTCTATTATCTCTTAGCTTATGCAAATGAGGTTGGCGCCCAGATACCATGAAAATAGAGAGCTCAGACAGTCACTGCTGTCAGGAACCAATAAACGAAACCAACTAGTTTTAGGTATGGTGAAAGGAAGGATTACTATCCCCACTGGAGAGAGCATTCTGTAGCAAGTGCAGAGGGTGGGTTGGCCTCACCCCAGTGCACGCAGGACAAGGGCATCTGAAAACCTCTCCTGAAATTCTTGGCAAATGTTACGCTGGAAATCTGCTGTGCCTTAACTGGGACATCTTCACCTTGCCCTGAGTCTAGACTTGATGTTGTTTTCTATTTCCCATGTTGTAGTTTCCCTAGCAGGTTCAGGAGCAAGACCAGGGCAATGTCTCTGCTTATGGTAAATATCAAAGAAAAAGCATTTCCATCCCACCTGACAAATCCACAGCAGTACACATTACAGGTCCCAATAGGGCAGGGACATGGTTCCTTAAATGAGTTTTGCTGTCAGGAGGGAATCATCATGTGTAATCTAATTCAGCTCTCCAATTACTAAATGTTATAAGCAATATTTTTAACATATAAACCCTTTAAGATCCTCAAATTTAAACATAGGTGCAGGAGGGCCCCAGAATTTGACCATTCACTTTGATTTATGGTCTGTTACATCAGGTGAGGAGTTTGGTACCATTTTTGAGTTGTAAATTTATTTATTACAAACTCCTGTACATAGCTAGACCAGGATCCACTATCTGAAAGGACCCAACGTGATGTTTCAGAACAAAGGAGTTGTCAAAAGCAGTACGTTTTGGAGTGACTTGTGCATGAGACTAATTCCTTCCTAGAATTTCCAAGCAAGGGTTTCCTTGCCCTTTCTGTCTTGTTTTCACTAAGTAAATATATAATAATATTCACCAGGAATGACGTGGAATAAGAAGATTTCTGCAGCATGTAAGTCACGTTTCCCCTCCCTCTGCCACCCCTTCAAAATACGCCGTAGAAACTCACTATTAACATCAGAAAGGCCCTTTTATCACAGAGCTGCTTCTCTGTAACTGTGAATAGGATGATTACCATAACCGAAGCACCCAAGGGTTGTNTGCAAAGATTCCTCCACCCGTTGACGTGACAAATGCAGGAAAGTTTGTTTTGTAACCAGGAAGGACCGCATGCCCGAAGCGTGGCTCAGACCCTGGAGCTGCTCTGAGGAACAGTATAAAAGTGCTTGGAGCACAGAGCTCTTCAAACCACTCTTCTCGGCTTCTCCTTGCTACTGAACTGAGTAAGTCTGACTTCAGTTAAATCTCTTCTATGAGTTTAAAAGCTGCTTTAATAAGAGCTTTAATATACTTATGTCTGAGCACTTAATATGTCTTTGCTTATTATTGGAAGAATGGCATTTTCATAAAAAAAGACTCTAACTTTTTTCAGCTTGGTAGTCTTTGGAGAGTATGGGTTTTATATGGAGACCATGCAGCTTCAAGAGCTGCTTTTATACAGATTATATCTATGGCCGGGAGTGCTTTGCAAATGAAGACAATAGCTATAGTACAGTTTTAAACAAATATTGCTAAGTTAATTTTCACCTGTCCTTAATGAGGTTTTGCTGACTTCTAACAGGTTATCTAGTCTTCATTATTTCTGCATATGAGTTGCCATCACACTGTATACCTAGCTACAGAAGAGTGACTTTCTGAATATTGTATGGTCTGAATACGTGAGGGCTTCCCTTTGCAAACGCACCTGACCCATGCTCTCCCCACCTTCTGTGTTTCAGGCTTACTTCCTGCCAGAAAGATGTCTTCCAACAGGCTGGCCTGCAACTACAGCAGCTACTCACCCTGTGATGTGACCTGCCCCCCACCATACGCGAATGCCTGGAGCCAGCCCTGCGTCACCTCCTGTGGGGACTCCCGTGCTGTGGTCTACCCACCACCCGTGGCCATAGTCTTCCCGGGCCCCATCCTCAGCTCCTGCCCTCAGGAGAGCTTTGTGGGCTCCTCAGCCCCCCTGGGGCTGGGCAGCTCCTTTGGCTATGGGAGCTCCCTGGATGCCCAGGGCTCCTTTGGGTCCAGCATCTCGCAGGGTGGCAGGTACTCCTACCCCTGCTATTCTCGCAGATATGGGACTTACCGTGGTGGGAGCTGCGGGCCCTGCTAAGCTCTGCAGGGATTCTCCAGAGAGCAGGACACAGAAGGGACCTTAGCAAAGTCCCTGTCTATGAGTGAGCAGAGGGACATGGCTTTCAGAGGGGCAGTGTACTAGGCTGCAGTGGGAGTCCTCAGGAGCTGGGCACACTCAGCTATCCTGAGAAACAAGCCCAGAGACTGTATTTCCATTCTTGTTGGATTAGGTATCTGCTAAGAAGATCCCAGCTCTGTGATTGAGGGGTTGTTTACTTAAGAAATATAGAAAAGGCATTAGTTTGAATTCAAGTGGTTTATAGAAGACTAAACATCAATGCAAATTAGATCCTGTATATTCTGGCCTTTAATATGTTTCATGGCTTTTGAGGTATAGTGGAAAAACTTCTCAAAGCTCCAGTTTGATTCTGGGAGCTGTCACATTTCACATAGCCTGGGATTAAAAAAAAAAAAATACAGACAGGTGAAAACCAAACTCAACTCTTAAATGCCACAAATACAACAAAGACAGAAGATCATCTTACAATCTCAGCCCCAAAAGAAGACAACCACATCCATCCCCAGCAAATCCTGCAAATGTATTCTGTACTCTCTGGATTGTTATGTTCTGCTGCTATGAAGTCCTTGTCCTGTTTCAATTAAAGTTTATCTTGCATCGCAACATTTGCCTTCTGGTTCCTTTTCTCCTCTGCTTAAAACTATTAGACAATGATGCTAAAATGATTCCTCATTTGAGACCCAGTATCCTCTGCATGTTAATCAACAGCAAAGGACAAGGTGTCCTGGATGTTGTGTGCATTGTCCACTTATCCACAAGATGTGAACATCCCTAAAATCTTCTGTAAGGATTAGTGGTGAAAGTGGTGGGATTAAACAGTCATGCTAGACTGTTGGATCAGAGGTTGTCTTCATCTCCCCACTAGCTTACAAAGAGAAAGCAGTTGCCCTCGGTATCTTCACTACATTTTGAAAGTGTATTGGCTGCTTAAAGTCTTCTGCTAATTACAAATGCTAGGACTAGGAATAGATTTCCATTTCTATCCCAGGAGAGCCTTCAGCTTCTGCATGGAGCTGGACCCAGACAGCACAGAAGCAGTGGTGTGCTGTGGCTATGTATGTAGCATCACTTTCTCTGGCTATTAAGAGCATTCTCTTCTTGCTAAAACTTTTATTTCCAGAGTAACTGAGTAATTGTGAATGAAAGAAACCTGCATTTTGGTGACTACTGGAGATGTACTGTATCACCTGGAAGAGAAGTAAGGGAGGTCAGAAGGAGATGAAGTCTTTTCATTGAAACAGAGGTAAGTGGAAAACTGAGGTGGAACAAACACCAGGCCAGTGCTATGCAATATGGCTTTTAATAGGCATGAGAAGCAGAGGTAACAGTTGCAATAACACAAGGAATAAAGACAGACACTTCAGGACCCTTTATAACACAAAGCTTGTGATATCAAGTCATGTGTTTGGTACAAGAATTTCTGCTTTCCTTATTACAGCAGTATAATTTGAGTTATATGTCCTATTTTTACCCCTTTACACTAAATGCATTTTAGAGCAGACATACTAAGGCAAATGAGGTTTCCATGACTCTTGCACTGTAGTGCTATGGAAGGCCACAAAACAATGTACAATTTCTTACAAATACATTAAATTGAACATTGTTTAACCTCAAGGCAATTGAGGACACCTCAATACTTGCAGTGCACAGATATTTTCTTGTAACTGAACATCCAGCCCATCCCCAGGAACAGTGCAATAAATTTGTAGGCAGGAGGTATAAACAGAAGATGCCAAAAGCCTAAAGTGTAAAATGGAAACTATGCTTATAGGTTGAGCTGGTTATATTTTTCTAATAAATAGCAAATTTGCTCCAAGATGGAACTGTAGGGCAATGAAAATTTTCAGCTAAAGTAATCTCAATGGGGAGACAATAAGAGTTTTGAAAATGAAAAGTGGTTAAAAACATTCTGAACTGTTTAACTTTGACATCTCTCTAAGAAAAATCTCTTTTACTTTCTACTTTAAAATTTGAAAGTTGATATTTTAAATGGAATTGTTTTCCAAGTGGATCTTTTTTTTTTCTTTTCTTCCTCAAAAAATTGTTTTTCTTTGCTGGACCTTGACTAAATATATTTATTCACCTCCCCACCCCCACATCTCTGTGTGTGTGTGTGTGTAGTTATACAGTTTCCCAGCTCTACCTATAAGCCTGTTTTTCTGGTGTCAGTCAGAGCAGTGAGCTCTCAGCTCTGCTCAGGTTCAGACTCAGTTTCCCATCCATGATCTTCTACCATGTTTTCCACATCCTCGTTGCTCCGTGCAGTGAACTCACATGAAGTATTTAGCATGGCCCACAGCTTCCTCGGCTGTAGGTGCTGTACCGGCGGTAAGAATTTGGGCTACAATTTCCCCTTCCCAGTGATGAGTATCCAGAATTATAAGACCTGCTGTAATTGCATGCACCTCCATAACCATTTGATCCTCCAAAAAGAATGGAGCCCCTTAAGCCAGCAGCATTTCCATAGCCCCTGTAACCAAGATAGCCCCCGGAACCAAATGGGTGGCCAACACCGAGTGGTCCACAGCTTCCCACGATGCTTTCCTGTGGGCAAGAGCTGAGAATTGGTCCTGGAAAAGTCAGGACAACAGGTGGTGGGTAAATGACAGCTCTGGAGTCATCACAGGATGTCACGCACAGCTCATTGCAGGCATTGGTCAAGGGCTGAGGGCAGGTCACCTCACATGGGGTGCTGTATGGTACACACAGGTCTCCGCAGTAAGACATCGCTCTGGCAAGTGGGTAAGTCTGAAACACAGGGAGATCAGAACACCAGATCCCTTGCAATTGGTGCACAGGTCCCTGCAGTGAAGGCTGTCACCCACCTGTCCCTTACTGCCACATGAGTGACAGAAGCTTGGAGGGCATCTGGGTGCTCTGCTAAGTCATGTGGATAGATTGCTTTCTGTAAATAGCCAGCCAAAAAACCCAACCCAAAATCCCCAAAAAACCCCAAGTTTCATCTTAATTCCAAGCTAGACCTAGATTCTGTTTCAAAATATTGTTAGAAATTCTGGCTACTTCAGAGCTTGGCAGAAGCACTAATCACAACTGCATGAAATTTCAGTGGTCACACCTGGAGCCGGTGCAGAAGCAGGAACCTGCCCTCAGGAGCTCTTCAACATATTGTGCTGTATTTATTAGGTAAGTTCCTTGTCCCTCAGGGAGCTGATTGCAGTGTATCCTCCTGCCTCAAGGTGCAGACTAAATACAGAATAAGAAGCTCCTTTCACAGAAATATTTGCAGTCAAGGAGCCCACTACAGCAAATATTTGCACAAATGCAAGGGTAAATAGCTCCAGACCCTGTCTGATGACAAAATGGCCTGTTCTAGAAAGGGGAGAGCTGCTATTTGAGATCAGATCTTGGATCAGCCTAGCCTACTGCTTTCTCATGGATATTCTAGGGTTTTTTGATTTTCTGTAAAAAATATTCAGTGCTGATGCACTGAATTATGGCATTATTTTTTCTAGGACAAAATTGCACCCTATCCTGAAAAATGAGGTTTTCTATGTATTTCCACCTGTCCAGACCTTAAACTCATACAGGAGCCATGAATCTCTGCATTCATGAAATCAGAAAAAGGGTTAAAGTTTTAAACTTCAGTAGCTATGTATGAAAGAATGAGCATTTGATTAGATGAATCTGGTTAAATAACTGCTAAAAAATAATCTCCAGTATTCAAAGTATTGCTATAGTGAGCCTGTACAAAGCAGAGGAGAGAATTTAGACACCCTCCATGTACTCAATGGAAAGTGTCTAAAACCTATATGGGTCTCTAACTCCCACATTACCTTCCCAAATCTGCCTGTGTCAAAGCCCACAATAGACTGCTTGCAGCAGAGACTTGTTTATAACAGACAGCTATAACAATTCTGAGAGTAGCAAACCTTTACATCAAAACTAAAAACATAGCAGTCAGAAGAACAAGGCAAATCAGACTTACCTGATCCACTGAAGAGAGAAAGTTAGGAAAAGGAGGTAAACAGTCTTGAGCTGCAAGTGCTTTTATACAATTCCTCCAACTGCCTGGAGGCTAGAAGACTTATTTGTTGGTGATTATCTCATTTACTTGCAAAACATATGTTGTTGCTTGGCTCATTCCTTCAGCTGCTGTAATTATCTTTCTTAGGGTTAGTTGTTAGTTCTGAGCCCCATACAGTGTGATATCCATCTGACAACTGACTTGGCTTCTTCATGATCACCAGTTGTAGCTGACAACACAAAACATTTATTTTCAAAGAAAGCATGCAAAATTTCTCATTAAATTGTGGAAAACTTTGAATTCCTTGGCCAATGTGGTGAAGAAATCCAAATCCTCCAGCTGGAAGAAGAACTGGAGACTAAATAAATCTGTGGACTCTCCATTTCTATGGAGAATTATAACTGCTTTACACAATGAAATAACAAAGTTATCACTGGAGAAGGAGGGCTTATATAATTTGTACTATATATTTTTAATTAGGGGAGCTTAATTTAGCACACTACAAGGCTGATTTTCAAATTTTTTTTAAACAACATAAGCCCAGATTTTTTGTAGGATAATTCTTTTAGGTATCTTTTCAATTGATAGAGCAAATTTACACCATAAAAAGATAAAAGGTTCATAAATTTAAGATTTTGATTTTAGAATAGCACAGAAAGAAAAATGTCTTCTATGGCAAAGAAAATAACCTTGACCTGCAGAGCTATGAAAAGTCTGCTTAGGAGGAGGAGGAGATCATGTTTTAAAGTGAAACTATTACTTATTATCAAGACCTAGAAGTGAAGCAACATGTCATTAGTTTTATTACAGTAGAACTCTGTATCTACAACATGTTAATCACACAGAAGTGCTTTGAAGTCCTTTATTCTGTGGAAAAAATTAGAACAACCCAGGTAAGTGTTGCCTAGAGCTTCGTCATAACCATCCCACATAATATATATAATAATAATCTATGCTATAAAGGACAGGGTTTAAATTGTTAAGGGTGTAAACAGGCATGAGAGAGGAATGAATTGCAGCAAGTCATGTTTCTGTTGTCCAGCGCACACATGAGGCACTTTGTTTCATCCTGCCAAACCAAATGGCAAAATGCTAGCTCAGAAAACTGTATTATCCCACCCATTAGAGTCAGCCCTGCAGCTCACAGCCACCATGGCAATGGACCTTATCCAAAGGTTGGGAGAAAAATACAGGAGAGTTTATGTCTGGCAAATGGAAGGTCTCTGCCAAGACCATAATTCATGGTTATCACAACCAAGACATCTGTGAGCGTCTGTCATTTTTGAAAACCAAGACAACTGTGGGTTTGCTATCACCCTTTATCCTTATCTCAAGAGGATGCTGCCTTCAGCCAGCCCCAAAGTAGATGAGGATGGTGAGGTACCATGTGTGGTGCCAGGAGTGTGTTAACATCACCAATTACAAGCAACTAAGTTGACCAGCTACTGCCCTGGGCTCATTCCTATGGTGAGCACCCGAGAAACTAAAAGAGAATTAAACAAATCACCAACCACAGCAAGCAGAGAGATCTTTGGAAGGACAGAATCTTCAAGGGGCCTGTGACGCGTTGACATAAAGCCCACCAAATTGGTTAAAAACTGGCCATTGCAGCCAGTGGAGAGAGTGGGACACCCCTCCAAAAATTCAGAAGAGTAGCCAGAGATTGGAGGTCCCAAACCCTCCTTTTCTGTGTACTACAGAGGGAGTCTAGCTGACTGGCTTAGCCCTAAGTCAGGTGCCTAAAGCAAATCCCTCCTACATTTTGTCTCACTTTGCACAGAAAGATGTCTTTGGGAGAGGGACAGTTGATTTTCTGTAATCCTGAAACATGCAGCAAGGAGCTGTAATGATAAATCAGTAAAAATAATGGAAAAGAGCGAGTCAGTTCCTGACCACTCTTTGACATAGTTGACACCCTTCTGGGGAATCAGCTGAAAATTCTAGATTGGCACTTATGGGCTTCTTATCTTATTACATAGACTGCAAATTCCAGTAATTGTTAGATGCTGCAGTTATATTGGACAACCTAAAGGGGCAGATACTGCACAGGTCATGAGACATTGCCTTTCCTGAAGGGTTTATCATAGAAGCTTAAAATAATAGCATGCAAAATTGCAGTAGATGGATTTATAGAACTAGTAGTGATAGTTATATTTAACAATTAATAGGTGCAAACCCAGCAGTGGTTGTTAAGAAACAAAGCTCATGTTAATCCTTTTAAAGCTTACTTTAACAGCATTAACAATGCCTTTACTAATGTCTGCCTTCAACAGTCCTGCTTTCTGTGGTCAGTGGTTTGGTCTCTAGCACCTATGAGTCAGCAGCAATAAAAAATGAATAATTTATAGCATGAAAACACGACTTTAGGGATGAGTTTTCTGGGTGAGTTCAGAGTTCCTGTAGCTTTGATGACGGTTTTCTGACTGCCTCCAGGTGAAACTGAATTTGGTTTTATAATGGAGAACATGTACATTGTTCTTTTAGATCAGAGCAAGCCAGGTCCCCCTCCTTGACCCCCTATATACCTTGGAAAGGACAGGATGGGCACACTGGTCCACAGGCCCTGGCTCAGGACCCCAGGAGTGCCCTGGCTCAGGACCCCAGGAGTGTCCTGGCACACACCCATATCTCAGGTTAGATGCTGCAATTGTGTGTGGCATCAAAAGCTTCTAAAGAAAGCATAAAAGACAGAATTGATGAACTGTATACACATTTGTTGTCCTCCAAACACCCAATTAGAACCAAATAGAGTCACCACTGGGACAGATCGCAAGGTGTCATTATGGGGAGCCTTCAGCTCTGATTGTCTCACAGCTTTTTCTCCTTCCTCATTCCATTCCCAGGAAGCTAAATGGGCTTCCTGGCCCCGTTCCAGGAACACCACAGTGTCAGAGCAGTAAACGCCCTGGCACAACTTTCCTCAAGTGCTAGACAAAAGCAAAGTACAACATCGGAGCATCCTCCAGGCAGCAGTTATATGCAATTCAACTTCTTCCACAACAGTGCTGGCTCCTGGCCATAGCCACACTCTCAGCTGTGTGCCTAAGTGAGAGCTTGGAGCTGGGAAAAAATCCCTGAAACAAAGTCAAAAAGTTTTGGTTTAACTAACAACGTGACCATCAATTCTAAGGCTTTCAGTCATAACCTCCTTGGGGAAACATCACCAGTGTTACGTTTTAGAGAGGAATGATTAGTCAACAGTAGGGCGTCTTACCCCAGCAATTACCAGGGTGGTAATAACCCTGCACATCACTGCAGTCAGAGAACCATCATTGTTAACATCTCCTGAAATGCCTATTCTGAGCAAGCCCAAGACTTTCCCAGGCTGTTGCTCCAGGGATCTCCATAGTGACTCACCATAATCTAGAGATCATTTTGACACACTGGCAACAAACTAGTCAACAGAGAGAAAAACATGAGCAAGTTAAGTACAGAAACAAAAATATTCTTTATGACGAGGAGTGATGAGTAATTCCAATCCTAATCTTTTCCAATGAAGTGCAGCCAACATCACCACAAATTTTTCGCCATCCTGGCTTCTCCACATTTATTACAATATGCCTTTTTCTCTGTCCACAAATAGGCTTTGATCTGCATATACGAGATATGTTGTCGTTAGATAGGATTTTGGACAGTGTTCAGCTCCAGATGTGCATGTTTGAAAGAACATTTTCAAGTTAGGTCTCTTTGGTATTCTTATTTGGCATACTTCTATTGCTTATGTCACTTGAGAGCCTGCTAATCGACTTTTGTAGGCTGGCATAGAGTTGTTACAGCAAGGGAATAGTAACGAATCACAGGAAGATCTACCTATTATGCATTACCTTTGCAAATTAATATCTTTTGGTTCATTAGCATGTCTTACTGACTCAAGTTTTGGAAACTTAAGAGTACTGCCTTGAAGATTTGCAGAGCTGATTCATGTGCAAAGATTAAATCTTGATGAAGGATATGGCATTGTGAGCACTGTGCTTGCCCAAATGTGTGGTGAAACATTCCTAGCTGCTTTGAAAATGTTGCTTGCTCAGAACAGAATAATTGTTGATACTTGCCAATCTTTTCAATACATTCATAGTATTGGCCTTTGTATTGCATTTTACCATAGTTGTTCTGAAGAATAACCATAGGCATGGGTAACCAAGTGCATTGCTCTCAGCCAGGTAATCCTGAAGAGGAGTGACAGGAAGGTGAAGGCTTCTGCACTCACCCTATGGGGCCTTTTTGGGGCCCTACACAGATCCACAGGACCCAAACTTTCCAAAGTTTTCATATTTAATAAGCTGTTTTGAAAGTTTGCCACTTGCTAAGTATCCCTACCTCAACTGTAAATGTGAATCAGTTCTCCTCCCAATGATCTTTTCTTTCTTTCCTTGTCTATTTTTTTTTTCTTTCTGGCAGGCCAAAACTGTCTGTTATTTCATTTATATCAGGGCAGCCAAACAATAAAACTTACCTGTGGTGTTTAGGAAACACTATAATTTATGTTAGATGTTTCAAAAGATAGCAACAGATGAGTCTAATCCAAACTTCTCCATGGAAGCAAGTCATTTAGATTTAGGGCAGCAATTATCTTTTCTATAAAAAGTGACATAGTAACTACCTACTTTCATAAAATACTAGCGATGGCAAAAAGTGATGCAAAGCAAAACATCTGGGAAAGTGATATGCAGCAGACTTGGAGCTGTCTCATGGTGCAAGCAGAAAAAGAGATCAAGAGAAGGGACTGGTACAGGCTTATCACTGTGCTGATCTTCATGAACAAGCATTGATGAAGACTTTGCAGAGGCTGTGGCACACCAGCAGCTCTCCTGGGCATGTGATTGGCAGCAAGAGCTCTGGACACCAACCCATACCACTTTCATGCCTGGTTCATGATGACCTTGGCTGGGAGCACATACCTAGACTTGCCTGGAGCACACACCTAGACTTGCAGGTAGGTTTTGCTGTCCCTGCTGAGTTCCCTTCACATCAGGGTCTGAGTCAACCCAATTTGATTCCACAGGAGAGCAGCAGCCCCAGCACCGAGCTGGGCAACCAGACCTGCATCCCAGCTGGGTCCTGCAGCCCCACCAACCTCACACTGTCCCTGCAGGAGAGACCAGCCTGCTCCAAAGCACATCCTTCCAGGCTGGGAAGGGAGCTGAGAATAAAGAGGAACCTCCAAATCCTCTGGCGGAGATATTTATTAATTGCTCCATCAGACCTTCACAGCCATGGGAAATGGGTTCCTGGCTGTTACGAAGCGACTTTGCAGTGGTAGCTTTGGTGGTTTACCTAGAGCTGGTTTATTGCTCAGGTTTTCCTGTTTTCCTGTGTTTACCTCTCTCCTCAAATATCTGATTTGGATTACTTGGGTTTATGGTGGGGAGCTGGGGGGACGATGTTGCTAGTTGTGAATGCACAGCATTAAGTTGTTCTAGCCTGATAGCTTGGGGCTTCACAGAGTTGCTATCTGAGTGGTTTCCCTAATAAAAACACTTCAACTGCTGTGTTTTTAGCCCTTTGAACTACCAAACTCTACTCAATAGAGAGATAAAAAATGCTTTAGGGTTTTTTTTGGTGGTTTTTGTTTTTGTTTTTTCAATGTTGAAAAAACCAGCTTATTTTAAAATGTGGTCACCTGGAGAGTGAACTTTCACTTCTGGAACTACTAAGCTGAGGCATCCAAATGTATTGCGTGGGCCCCTCTCTTAAACTTGGGCTGATTGGAAATAGCCATATGTCTTGATCATTGACATGAAAGGTTTCATCATAAACGAGAAGAAAAGCAACTTTATAGTGAAAATCATCAGTTTACTAGAAAAAAAAACAAACAAAATGAGATTATATGGAGATAAACCTGTGTGAAATCATGATCTTTTTTTCTAAATCAGTTATTAGAGAGTCTTGGGGTATGTAACCCAAGTAATATACTATTAACATTATATTAACATACCACTTTACATGTGTAATACATCAGTGCATGTTTGCGAAGCACCCTGACTCCCTTTGTTCTACGGAAGTCTTGGGATATTTCTGGGTGGGTATAAATGCAAGAATGACATGGTATTTCCTAGGTACCAAAAGACCGTGACTTAAATAAGCAAAGACAAATAGGTAGCCATTCTGGAAGAATGAAATTAACATAATCTTAAGTATAAAACCAGCATCTCAAATTGCTTGGCATGAGAAGGACACAGCTGATGTCCCAAATGGCATCTGACTAGAGGGATCCACTGCTGGCACCAGCTGGGCAGACATAGGTATCTGGGGCTCTGACCAGGAAATCCTGGAGCAAATAAGAAACTGGTGCTTCAAGTCAACCCATGACTGTTAACGTTTACATGTGAAAGAGAGTAATTCGCAAAATCAGGCCAGAAAAGTTTTGATGCAGAAATATGAAGAATAGCTTGAATCTGGCTAAGTCTGGTTTCTTTACAGAAAACAAGGACTCCAAATAGAGATGGCTGTGAGTTACAACAGGATGATCTATATAATACACGTTACTATAACCTAGAGGTGTATACCTCGCAAATGCAGAACCACGTTTCTCAATGAAAAGGTTTTCAGTTAACTGGTGCTATACTGCAACCTCGATTACACAACTGACATCCCATTTTCACACAAACAGCCACAGAGAAGACCCAAAAATGTAAACGTCAAAGATGTACATTGGAGTTTTTGAGTGCCTAGGCGAGCCCGCAGCTCCAATGTCATTAGGGATGTGAATGCGACCATGAGAGATGTTTCAGGAAAGAAAGAATTTTTGGAGCTGGGATCCTTTGCTTGGGAGCAGGGCCAGGAGGTTTTCAATTTTGAAGCTCGAAGCTACTCGACGGAGAGATGTACAATGTTATACATGGGAGTATATGAGTGTCTAGGCGAGCAGGCAACCACAGTGTCAGTAGGACGCTGAATGCAGCAATGAGAGAGGTTTGAGGAAAGAGCGAGCTTTTGGGGCTCGTACCTTTTGTGTGGGAGCAGGGCCTGCACGTTTACAGTTTTGAAGCTCGAAACCAATACACGGTCTAGGCGACACAAGTCACAGCTCTAAGTTTTGGAGGGCCTAGACGAGCCCGCAGCCCCAGTGTCAGTAGGGTTGTGAATGCGGCCATGACAGAGGTTTCAGGAAAGAAAGAGCTTTAGGGGCTGAGACCTCTTATCTGGGAGCAGGGACTGGACGTTTTCAGTTTTGAAGCTCGAAACCAATACACGGTCTAGGCGACACAAGTCACAGCTCTAAGTTTTGGAGGGCCTAGACGAGC
>VXBL01008005.1:491688-563109 GCA_013400195.1 Aramus guarauna | reverse complement strand
GGCTTGGGCTTACCTAAGGAGTGATGCTCTCTTACCTTTCTGCACCAGTGACAGTAAAGCTTGTCTATCTAAGTTCCAGATTCACAAGAGAAAATGGTCACCTGAAGCTTGATGTAAATATGGTTTTGGAATATAGTGTAAGGGATTGCTTAAAAAATCATTAAAAATTAATTAAAAACATTTAAAATAGTTTTATTCAGTCTGGTGACAAACAGAATTTGTCGGCACCCAAGGTTTTGATAATAATCTCTCCAAGAACTTAAATTTCTCTCTGGATGTTCCAAAAGCACTTCAGTCAGAAGTTGAGCTTGGACAGCTATAGCCCACTCCATGAGGCTCTGCAAAGAAAACATTGCTCTTTCCCATTGCACATGACAGCTGAATCCTGAAAATCTAGTCTGGGAACACTACTAGACAGCCTTCGCATATGATAGAGTAGTAAAAGCTTGTCTTCAAGAGCTAGCCAGAGATGCTGAGGTCACCCATCCAAACATGAAACACCCAGGTTGAGATTCAGCTCCTCTGACTTTAGATAGCTATCTTGCAGATACTTATATTTAAAAGAAATGGCTAAGATCCCATTATAGCTACGGGAGTAAAAAGTTATTAATGATGTCATAAAGTAGATGTCTTTAGGACATCTCCAGACTTAACTGACTGTATTGACTAGGGTCTCACTTTGATTTCCTACACACAGACAACTTAATGCCATTTAAGATGCTGTAATGAAACTAGCACCTAGAGCCTAGCAGATATGACACAGGACCTATAGACAGCCTTGCCCTTCTGAGGGGACGGTTGGAGGCCCAAGGACATACCTGTAGAATATCAGATCATACACAGATGATGCCCAGGTGTAGGCCACTGCAACAAGCTCTTGATATCCACTCACTGCAATGGCTGTGTGGACACCTTGTCCAAACATAGACACAGAAGTTAGAGTGAGTCGAATCCCACTCTAGTTTTAGTTCCCTCTTCTACCAAGGAGGTTTGTACCCTGTATCTCCATAGCTGAGACCAAGTGGGAACATACTCCATACATTTTTTGTAGCTTGTGCAGTTGAGAGCAAATATCAGGGCTAAAGTACTCTTTTTTTTTTTTTTTTCTGTTTCTTGTTCTAACCATCTCCATTTGGCCAGCTTCTATAAACACAATGTAAAGTACTTATTTAAACAAGTTTTTGACATTTTAAAAAACTGTGTGTCCCATGTTTGTTAACTGCTAATAAACACAGTTAAGTTATTTAAGAAATTATATTAATATATGACATTTTTAAATAATATAAAACATCTGCTGAAGTGAAGAGTCATTTAAAAATTACAGTAAAGACACAGCTCCACCCATTACTCCTGCTTTCCCTTTAATACCAGAGTGAGTTTCACAGATAGCGTCTGGTAAATTAACATGTTGAAAGCAATAGGTTGTGCCCATAGCAAAACGCCTGACTGCAGCTAGTTCATTGTACGGTACTAGTTTACCACTGGATTAATTTAAAAAGCACCAAGCAGGTGATAGGTCTTTGTGAGCTATCAAGAGGTCCTCCAGCAAGACTAGCTGGTCTGTGAACAGAAGCCACTTCCCTTTGTCACCATCAGTCTCTCTTGTCATCTGTTGTCATCTACCTTGCTTTCCTATCAAGAGTCTCTTCTTACAGCTTTGTCTCCTCTCTTTCTACCCTCATTTTGGATTTGGATTGATAATCCACCCTTCCTATGGCAAACACATAAGATAGAAAGGCAGTAGCTCACCCTGACACTGTCTCATTTTTCTGCCCTGTTCTTTAGGCCTTGATTAAAGAGAATGTTAACACAAGCAATTAGATTATTCTTAATTTAAGCATAAGTCTCACAGAAGTCAAACGCATGAGAGATTTGGCTACAGTCCCTGAAACAGATCAAATGTTGGGATCTCATCATGTTCTTTACTGTATTCTCTTCCTCTCTATAGCTCCGTTTATAGGTTGTGACTGGAGGAACAGCTCAATAACTTTCTTTCATGAACACTGTGAATGCAGAACTCTTATTTTCCCTGTACTTTTGGAGTGGAAGGTTAAATTTTCAGGTCTTGCTGAAAGCAAAATTGCTCCTTGCAAGTTTCTCTCAATGCAGACTTGAGCTCGCTGCCTAAGGTAATAGAGGTGATAGAA
This sequence comes from Aramus guarauna, assembly GCA_013400195.1. NCBI lineage: Eukaryota > Metazoa > Chordata > Aves > Gruiformes > Aramidae > Aramus > Aramus guarauna. The sequence continues at coordinate 560,962 of VXBL01008005.1, read as the reverse complement.
AATTAAAATTCTGTAGAAATCAATTGTGCAGGATGAGAAATACTGTGGATAAGCAAATTGTATCCCTGATGGGAAATAAATTGAAAAATATGAAATACAGACCATTTGGCTAATTGAGTTAGATGAAGTAGTATTACTCACCACTTCATAGGAAATATGCATTACAGAAGAACAGAAAATATTGCAAATGCTGAAGTAACATTTTCCTATTTCCCTAAGACAGTCTTCCAGCACTTTTATCGGAGTCTGTTGTATTAGATCATCAGGCTTATTACCATTTTAAAGATGTGCCAAAACCTTTTAAAGAGTATTTTAATAGGCCAAGTTGGCATCATCATCTCCCTACAATGACTCTGAACTCAGCCCTCATCTTCTAAAACAATAAGCTGCTACAGCAATGAGAAAGCCAATCCAAGGTACTGTGTATCCCTTCTTAGCAAAAATTTGGGCATTTCTTCTTAAGGAGTTCAGGGAGAACATCACAACCAAATACTGACATCTTGCAAGCCTGGACTGTGGAATGTAAACTTTTTAAATTCCACCACAGCAATTGATCCACTAAGCAATTTATTGCATGTGTGAGTAGGTTGACCTTAGCTGCTGCCAGACACCCACCCAGCTAGCTGCTCCTTAGCAGGACGGGGGTACAGGGGGAGAAAATAGGATAAGAAAGCTCACGGGTCAAGGTAAAGACAGGGAAATCACTTAACAATTACTGTCATGGGCAAAATAGACTCAACTTGGGGAAAGTTAATTTAATTTATTGCCAAATAAAATAGATCTGGATAGTGAGAAACAAAGACAAATGAATCCAACACCTTTTCTCCCTGTTTTCCCAGGCTCAACTTCACTTCTTCACTCCAGACTCCTCTGCCTGCCTCCGAGCAGTTCAGGGGGATGGGGAATGGAGGCCATGGTCAGTCCGTAGCAGCTCCTCTCCACACACTTATCCCGTGATCCAGCACGGGTTCTCTCCATGGGCTGCAATCCTTCAGTCTAAACCTGCTCCAGCACAGGCACTCCATGGGCTGCAATTCCTTCGGGGCATATCCACTTATTCCTGCACGCAGTCCTCCATGGGCTGCACTGGGGATATCTGCTCTGGCAGGGCCCTCTCCGTGGGCTGCAGGGAAGGAAGTACCTGCTCCAGTGTGGTCTCTTCCACGGGCTGCAGGGGAATCTCTGCCTCGGCACCTGGAGCACCTCCTGCCCTCACCTTGGTGTCTGCAGGGTTGTTCCTCACACATTTATCCCCCTCAATCCTCATCTTCTGTGTGGAGTTTTTTTCTGTTTCTTAAACCTGTCTTCCCTGAGGTGCCCCCACCTTGGCTGGGGGCTGAGCCGTGCCCTGCGGTGGGCGGGTTGGAGCCGGCTGGAACCGGCTGTGTCCGGCACGGGGCAGCCCCGGCCTCTCCTCACAGAGGCCCTGCAGCCCCCGCTGCTGCCAGCGACGGGCACCTGCACCCGGTGCAGTCTGTCTGTTCAAAAAAACTATAATCACACAAATACAAATTTCAGTCCTAACTTCTGTTTAAATGTTAATTATGCTTCTATACAAGAAGAGACACCCCCAAAACCCCAGGCAACGAACGACCCAGACGTGCCCACCCAATGCTGTTATACCAACTGTGCAGGTCTGTCTTCTCAGGGTGAACCTGAGCAGCCTGTTTAGTCATATAAGTAGCTAATGCCTTTTAGAAATCATACTAAGTTGTTTGGTTTTTTTGTTTGTTTGTTTTGGTTTGGTTGTGGGTTTTTTTAACTTTAATAACATTCAACAGCAGTAAGCTCCTTTGGTTAGTTAAGCATCATTTTAAAATGCATTATACTTCACTAACATTTTTATGTCATCTCTTGAGGACATTAGGAAAGCACAGAACTGGATACCAGCTTTTTTATTATTACTATTATTATTTGTATGACTTTATAAAGTTCCCTTTCTTATCTAAGTAGCTAAAATTCTGTCTGGTCAGCACAAATCAGCTCCCAGGGGTCTCTTGAAAGCTGAGTTTCAAGTGGTCTTTTCAAGAAGAAATGAGAGAGAAAAACCCAGACATCGTCAAGGAGGGGGGAGATTTTTAAACAGCTATTTATAATTTTCTATTTCATGGCAATATGTTGAAGCTGCCAAGGAAAATAAAGTTGACATTGCAGAAGCTGCATAATCATGTGAGGAGTACTTGTGCTTTGTAACAGGAGACTAAAATATATTTGAATACTCTTTGCTTCTAAAAATACCTGGATCTATTACCAAATCTTCTGGGAGAAGAAAAAACAATTGTAATTAGGCATTTATTTATAAAGTCAGATTTCAATAAGAAGACCTCAAATTACAATTGAAACTTCATTTGTGACAGTATTTTTCAGTTGTGAAAATATGTACGTTAGATGAGACCAGAGGGGCTTTAAGTACTTTAGTCATGAAGTTAATTTTGCAGTTATTGAATTACTGTGAAGTGTTATGGGATAGGGTAAACTGCATTATAACGTATCTGAGATATAATATATCCGGAAGAGTGTGAAAAAATGTCTACTCAGACATTTTGTTTCATTTTCAGATTATACCACTTGGAGTTTGAGAGCTGGAAAAGTTATAGCAGAAAAGCCAGGCTCTCAGAAATGTAACAACCAGATTGCTCTGTTCATTCCTTTAAATAACAACTATGTTTTCAAAAGCTCCCACATAGGTATATTTTGAAGTGGAAAACACTCAGCTCCGAGATGCTCCTGTGTGGCTTAACATATGCTACTGGATCTCAAGGAATTTTTAAGGTCTGGACACTTTCCTGGAGCGTAGTCTTTCTGCAAGTCCTCATGAGAATCTGGACTAGAAATTAAATGTGTTCTCTGAGACTACTATGCCTATAAACTCAGAATTTTGAGAGAAGTAATAGAAATTAAGTCACTGTAGTGAGAAACTGTTCTTGCATGTCTAATAAATGGTACATTAATTTTTCTTTTTGACCTCCTTTTCTTCAGAACACTATCTTCAGGGTGTCTCACCTAAATCATGCAAAACAGTATAAAGACTGAGCAGTATCTGGAGTGATTCCACTTGCTTATGAAAGACTTATTTTATTCAGTCCAAACTAGTATCAAATACTGTATGTACTGAAATATAATAATATCTTAGCCTTTTATCCAAACTCTCATCTTGCTCTGAGTGTAAATGGAGAATCAGCCTATCTATGAAAGTGGCTTTCTCAGCCCTCTATACCTTCCATCCTTCCATCAAGGGGGAAAGGGAATCTATCATAGACTACGTAATTCTCCTTCCGAACCACCACAACTTTATTTCTAAGAGGACTGTGTCTGGTTTCCCATGGAGCTTCTTTGGGAAAAGTCTTTAATTAATATTCTACCTAAATGGTCTGGAGTGAGACTTCCAAGCAAGACTGACTGACTGTTTCCCACTTGGAAATGAATAAATTGTAAAAAATGCAATTTTCCATTGAAATGACTTATCTGGTTTTCACAGAGCAGGAAAAAAAAAAAGTATAGTATTTTTTCTAATGAAATAAGACTTTTCCCCAAATCCACAAGATTTTTGTGCCTTCTGGCCCTTTTCTGTTCCATGAGCTACATTTCCTGACCAAATCATGTCACCCTTGATCACAGATGTGTGAATATCTCTGATGGAATTCCTTGGTAGGAATGGAATTCAGATTTTGCTTTTGCAGGATCCTTATGAACCTTTTTTCCCAATAAAACTAGTGAAAAGGCTTACTTCTGCCACCAGCAAAATGGTCTCTATTTCAGTCAAATACCTCTTCTCCCCACTTCCTAGCCTTGATTTTGCTTGGTTTTGCCATGTAATACACTCATCCCTTCCAATGCCTTTCGTAAGGTGATGGGAGGTGCAAGAAGTTGGGGTTGTGTGAGTAAGGGTTTCCATCTGCTGCTTCTTGCTGAATTGGTTTCCTTTGCTCTGGGCTTCCTCCATGGACTGCAGTCCCTGAGGGGTGTCATAGATAGCCCACAGCTTCAGATCCTGAGGGATGCCCCCGCCTTGGTGTGGGTCACCTCCTTCCACTAGTGAATCTCCACCTGTGCCATCACACATCCCCTTCCATTTCCAAATTACATTTCTTCACATATCTCCTCATGTGTATCCTGCCCTTATTTCTTAAACGCATGTGAATCAGACTGCCAGGGGCTTCCCGCCTGGCTGCAGTTCTGGGTCACGATAAGGTGCTCACGCTGGTTGGTGTTGGAGCTGGTTGGAGCTGGCTGTAACCATCACAGGACAGCTCATGACCTCCTCCAGACAGGGTACTCTGCAGCTTCTGCCTCCCCAGACCTACGAGTTAGTTCCAGTACTGCCTCCCAGATGTTACCAGGTGAAGGTCCACCAGTCCTACTGTAAGGACTGGAGAAGAAACCTCCAGCACTGGCAAGAAATTAGCAGACAGTATGCTGGTTTAAAAAAGTGTGTGTGTGGTTGAATGTGGAATCCCCAGGGATCAAAAAATGATTTAATTGTCTATCTAGTGTCAGAGTCAGGGTAGATAGGCAGGGGTTGTGGGGGAGAGAACACAAATGAGTAATACTCTGACAATTCAGTATTACTACTGTTTTATATTCTAATAGTGGTTTGGAAACAGAATAACCAAAATGAATACACTTCAGGTTTATGTTACTTCTGCATTTACTGAGGAGATACATATGAAAACCATGTTCTTTGGGATTCAGAAGTTTCTGATAAATACAAAAAGACACACTGTAAGGTAGCTAGTAGGACAGAACAACATCTGATCACAGCCTCGATGGAAGCCCAGACTGCTTTTTCAGAGCCCTCGGCTAGGAAGCCAAATTTAATCAAAATTGATGTCTCAGCAGAAATAATACATTTAAAGATGAGAATAACCATGCTGAAAGGGAACACTGTTTTAAAAACAGTGAAACAAACCACAGGACAAATTTTTTGAAGTCCATCAATGCCCACATAGGATATTGCAGCAGTCAGAAAGTAAAATACGTTAGGCATTCTCAAATATGCTATAAAAAATGCTAGTGATCTTTAAACTTGCTTTAAATTCAGGGATCCTGGCAACTACTCTGGCTGTTTTAAGATGATCTAGCAATGTGCTGAAAGATTCCTTGCAAACATGGGCATCTAGGTGCCACACAGAGCAACTCCTAGGCAGCCTAAAGGGCCGAATCAGCTTGCCGCCCCAGGAACGAGATGACAGACGTGATCAGACTGAGTCCCCTTGGCCTCCCCTTGCCCTGTCTTACATCTTCTGCCATGTTGCACTGAGCACCACTCAGACAGCATCTTGGCTAAGATTTAAAAAGTCAGTTAAGACCAGCTGACGTGGTAGCTGAGAGCAGTCATTGTCACATAGGAGTAATTCAGTTATTTAAAAGGATGGAGTTACTGGTTTGCTGAGCCTTTGCAGTGTATTTCATAATTGGCATTAGAGACCATAATGTGTTTGGAAGCTTTTTGTACTCTTAATGTGGGTCATCTGGATGACATCATTAACTATTTCTGTACAGATGCTTTTCAGCAATCGCATACTAACTCTAGGACCAAGCACAGCAAAATTTTCATCCAAATCTTACATCTTACTCAGTATTTGATCTGTCCAGATGACAGGTGATTTTATAGTGCCAACATCCACTTTCATTTCATTTTTCTATTTCCACAGTAAACTGGAGACTTTTCAAAGTAGAAGAGATCACATACACAGACATTATTAAAAAATCAGAGACCATTTGCAAAAAAATAATTTCAGCATTTAGCAGAACATGCATAGAGGTAATGTGAAATTTTACTGTTTTCAAGCATTGGCTCCAAAAGCAGCACGGTAGCAGCTATCAGCCTGTCTGCCTTTCACAGCAGCAAAGCATGACAGGTGATCTGCCCAGGATTCACAACCTGAATATTCTTTCTGTTTCTGTTTGGAGAGTCCTAATTTTGAGCAGTGCCTGTGTATTCCCTGAAATAGTTCTCCAGGACTGACTAATTTTTGGTTTTTTTTACTATGTGAATTTACCATAATTAAGACACTTTTGGGATCCAGTTTCTTGCCTAGCCATTGCATAGGTATGACCATCTTCCTACAACAGCAATTTCAATAAGATTCAAAGCAAAAGTTTGCATGTCTTAAAAGAAAGGTGTAAAGTCTTCAGGGTCATATTATCCTATTCCAGTGAAGGAATTTTTAAGACACACCTGAGGGCATGGAAAATAATGGCAGAGGAAGGCAAAGGTGTCCCAGTATAGTGGCTTTGAAAAAGAGCTTGTCCTCTGTATCCCAGTGCTGAGAACCAGACCCTTGCAATGGATGATGAACTGTTCTGTCTGTCCTTCAGGTCTTTTGGGGAAACATAGTCCAATGGACGAATTACTGTACAGGTCTTCACATCAACACATCGTAGGAAGGAGGGCAGGGGAGGCAACGTTCATTATGAGCAGCTCACAGTATATCTTGCAGAGACCAGTCCAGTGAAGTTAGCTCTTCCATATAGGCTCCATTGCAGAAGGTGAAACAACTAACTCCCTTTCTCTGATAACCTCTTGCAGCTATTTTTTTTAAAACTCAGTCTCTAAGAGCAAATGCAATGACAGCTGCAGGAAAAATAGAATCAGTGGGGTGGAAAGGGAGCATTTCTTGAAGTTGTCATAATTAAATTTTAGCCATTACCAGAGTAAGCAGAAAAAACTGTAAATCATTCTAGCATACAGATCCAAACACAAAATGTAAGTTTTCTTCCTAATTCATTAGTTTCCTCACATTCATATTGCTAATTGTAATTACTCCAAAGGAATTATTAATTAGAAATTATTTTGCATTAGGCAATTGGAAGAATTGATGCTCCCTTCTGAAATAAAAATCTATAATGACATTACAAATACTGCTATGGTTTTACAGTGATGTAATGTGATTAACTATTACCAAAGATACACAAGCATGACTAAGCAAACTAATTAACAATGCTGTTTAGTATGTCTCTATTCTGTTAATACTCTATAATTTGTTTCTTCCACAGCAATATTACTTACGGAAGGAATACATTTTTCTAGTACAAATAAGAATTTTTGTTATGACAACACATTTTTAAGTACCTTTACAGGTTTTTAGACTAATTTGAGAAGTTCAGGCTGGGAGACGTTAGAATTAATGAATAAGAACAGCCTGAATAGTGTCCCAAATAAAACACAGTAAATACACAAAAAGTCACGTGGAATATGTAACAATAAAAATTTATATATGTTTTAAAAGTAACATTTATCTTTCCAAATTAAATGGTGGACGTTGTTTTGGGTACCACCACTGGGAAGTGGACTCCATATTTCTTTCTGAGGTCTTTTCTTCCTCCCATCACCATGCTCCTCCTTTTTTCTCCCCAAGAGCAGAGAAGGAATCCTTTTCAGCCCTTTCAAGCAGGGACAAGGGCACAGTTGTATAAAAAGAGTGAGGGCCTCATATCCTGGTGTGATGAGCGTCCTTGGTTGCCTTAATGTGACCCTGAAGGAAATGCGGATCTGAATGCTACAAACTTCAGGAAGAAAAGCTTTGGATCCTCATCTGAATTTTATCACTTGGGCCCGTATCTATTTAAAACTATGTTATTACAAAGTGCTCTAGAATAGCTCAAGAGGATAATCCTTGCTTAACAGAAGCATCGCATGATAACTTAATCAGCCTTTTCCATTTGCAGTGTAGGCTGTCGGCATCAATCTACATTGTTAATGATCCCAAAGAGCTTAGAAGGAAGTGTGTTATGAGGAGGAAGAAATAGCAAAGAAAAAACCCCTAAGTCTGTGATTTACCAGGAAGACAAACCACAAAGGCAAATATGAATTGTACAGTAATCTTGCTAACCTCAGACACTATAGGGAGACTGCTTGCCCAGTAATTTAGTGGCATTTATCTTAGTATATACCATGCTGAAGATTTCAGGATAACTTATATATAGTGTCGTTTTACAAGACCTAACTCTGAGTCCCCGAGACAATTGGAGCAGGAGGACAGTCTTTCCTTCAGGAAGGGTTTGTCTCAGCTGCCCTACTCCCAATACCAGAAACATCTTTTGCTGGTAAGATAGGGCTGTGCTACATTACAATTTGAACCCTTATTTTCCACAAAATATGTGGGAGCAGGTGGTTGTAGCACAATTTTCTCCTTTGTCTGCAGCTACACTGTAATACACACAGTCCTAGCCATTGGTAAGTGCTGCAAACAGCATGGAAGTATGAGAAATAACACTCTTCTGTCAGCAGTAAGGCATATTATGAATTCCAGACATTTGTCAAGTAGGGTACAAGAAATTCACATGTACCACGATAGGGAAGGTGGCCAAATGCTTGCTTGATTTACAAACTCTGTAGCTGCACTTATTGCAAAAGGCTTATAAGAACAGTAAATCTGTCAGTCCATTTTGGTGATTTATCAACAGTCAAAGAAGTTAAATTTGAAAGTAAAACAAATATAAAATGGAACCAGGCTTCTCTGGAGTGAGAGTTTGAAAATTGCCAATGGATGGATGACATAATGTATCTCCAGCTGGACTCTTCAGAGGGTAAGTTAGTCTACAAATAGCACAAAATCAAACTCCCTTCTTAATTTTCTAGTTTTCTGTGCCCTGAAAATACTTCTTTTCCTAAATTGGTATTTGCAGTAGCAGTTGGAGCTGATTGTTAGAGCTACAGTTCTTTACACTTTTGAATAGAGTTAACTTACATTTTTAGAATTAGAAAAAGTAGCACTAAAGCAGAACACAGTCCAAAGGTGGTTTACCTTCTCTTCAGTGAAATCAAAAACATTTGCTTTATGGTTGTAGAGTCTGAGAGTTATTAAGAAGTTTTCTTTAAAAAAAATCAGATCTTAAATATCTATGCATATCTGTATGACAAGACCTCATATTCAAATACATCTTTAATATCTATTCATAACTTCCAAAAATTTGAAGGAAGTATGTATAAGACTTTAATTGATATTCATGTAGTCTCTTGGAGGCAGGGTTTGGGGTCAGCTCACCCCAAATCCACTATTAGCTCAAAGGGGTTGGTCACCACTGTACCACTCTCATCAAAACCAGCAGTGACCTACATGTACTAATCTCATTCAGTTGCTTCTAGAAGCACGGGCTGGCAATGAACATGTCTATGTGAAAAGCTGGGTTCTGTGTATGATATGGCTGGAGTATGAATATAATTTTCTGTGGTAGTAAACATCATTGTATTGTACCATAGGTTAACAATTCACTTTTAACTTAGCAATCTCCCAAGCAGTTAGTGTTTACCATGCAGGTAGATAACTGCGCTTAGCTATTCTAAGGGGTGTTTGGTATTTTGAGAACCAAAGGGGTACAGACCACAAACATGACCTTTTCAGTGACATTCCCAAGCAATCATAAGCATTATGTGGTATGATCTCTTCTTGAAATGAACTAGTTCCATTTTAAAATCAATTAAATTTAACTCCCAATACTCCTATAGAAATTCAGTTTCAGAAGCTCTTTTCTCTGATGGTTTAAACTTCTGCTTAATTCCAGTCTGGATTTATTCATGGCTACTTTATATGTTTGCTCTTGTGCCAGCACTATACTTCATCTTAAATAGTTTTTTAACCTCCCCGATGTATTTATAGAGAGCAATCACATCCCTTCTCAATTCAGTCTTGCTTTGCTAGACTAAACACATCATTTTTTCAGTCTTCTCTCATACAATTGCTTTGCATTTCCAGTCATCCTAGTAATCCCTTTACTGTTTTAATTTCTCTTGAAGTTGAGCAATCAGAACTGTAGATGGTATTCAAGATGAGGACTAATTAACATCTTTTATACAGCAGGAATATTTCCATGCCTTTTACTGGGAATATTTCACCAGAATTGTGTGCCTTTTTCACAAGTGTTATCTTAGCCACTCTAAGACAACACTCAGTCATTACAGAATCAATCCTCTTCATTCCCAATTTCCCAGTGATGAGCTCCCACTAGTTTCTCTTCCAATTCCCTTAGCAGCACGGATTCCCTCAGCTACAGCTTTGCACTTGGAACATAGAGAAAACCATCCCATTTCTGATACTCCAGTCTAACTCTTCTTGTACAATACTCTGCTCACCTTTCATGTTAGTGTTGTCTCCTACCCTTGTAACATCAGCATACATCTTCTTTTGTGTGCCAAGACCAGTAAATGACTATAGTAAATAAGAGAAACTTCACAGAACACTAATAATTTCCTGTCAGTACAGGCTATTTTGGTTTCTCCTTGAAGAACACTTTATTCACCTTTCAATTGTTTCATCAATCTGCATATCAGCTGCTTTGCTGAAGTGACGTAGATGCTCGGCATTTCTTCTCTCTATAAAAATCCAATCTCTTTTTCCAAGTCAGCTCAATTTGCCACATCCACCTTTGGTGAACGTATGCTTAGCATTAATCTCTTTGCTTAGATGTCTCTTTATCCTGTCCTATTTAGCTCAGGCTTATAAGCCCACATATGCCCAGATCATTTCACTTTCCTTGAATACAGACCCTTCAGTTGCTACTCTCTGGTGATATAGCACCTTATGTAGTTTACCTGAGTTACTTAAAATCTTTCCACTGTCTGGTACTTTCCTTTTTAAACACCATTTTCTCTTACAAGAAGCCCCAGAAGAACATAAGCAGTACCCAAATGGTTCAGTCTCCCCGAGCCTACTCCAGAAGCAAGGAAAGACACTCAGCCTACAAAGACCCTAGCTTCCTGGCCTGCTGCCCACATCAGATATCCTTCAGTGACACACAACAGAAGCCTTAAAAAGACTGATACTCTTCAGCCTTTTCCCAGCCAGCATACCTAAGGTTTTTCTCAGACTATTCCCAAAGCACTTCTCTACTAAACTGTATCTAAAGAGTCTCCTTCAGGCAAGTCCCAACCTCTCTGGCAGTCACCCCACTTTGCCTGGTCTGCAACCAGCTGTTGTGAGTCAGTCACTGAGCCACAGCTGGGGAACTGGCTGCTCGCTGTTAACCCCATCGTGCTTGTTCGTTGCAGAGTTTATCCAATTGGAATTGCATGTATTTTAAATATACAGACAGCTCAGGTCCCACCTCCGTTGTGGGTTTGGCTTATGGCATATCTACTCCTGGTATGTTATTGGTGTAAATGAAAACAAGTAAAGCTAAATGAATAAGTCGGAGAAATAATTCAGGTTGGTACAGTCAGACATGAATATTGAAAAATAAACAAAGCAAAACAATGTATGAATAACATGCAGATCTGAAATACTCCAAGAAAATTCCTTGTGACAAGTAGAAGAAATGCCATTATCTGAATGACTTAAAAATGAAAAAAAAAGGGAATACAAAGCAGAGAATAATTCCATATGTTGTAAAAAAATGGTTATCTCAATTCCATAGACCTGAAAATGACCATCTGATTTAAAGAGATGGAAGGGTTACAAAATTTTTCATTATTATTAGTGCTTGCCCTGAGAGTAAAAGAGAACACCAAAAGAGAGTCCTTTATTTGAAGATTAAAATTCCAATGATTTAATGTCTCATAAGGATCCTTTTACTTTTTTTCCCCTCCATTTCACTTATTTGTGGAGAATTGTCTAACATAAAAACTTATTTCTTCTCTCTGTGGAGCACCACAAGAGTGCCTCAAGGAATTTAGCCAGACAAAGTGAGACAGATGTGTTAAACATATGGATGCCAAGGAAGTGGCTTGGTTTCTCAAACAATGGATGTGAAGGACTGGGGAGTAAGTGGAACAGAGTCTTGGCTGGGTTGAGCTGGAGGAGGGGGACTTTTATCTTATTGTAATGGAAAGCAAGAAAATCATGTATTCTACTTTGATAAACTGATGCTTGAATTGTCGACTTTCCTGACTATTGTAAGTGCATATTCCTCACACTGGTAAACAGCTCAATGCTGTCTTAAAAGTAAGCAATAAATAAACGTAAGGCACTGCAATCTTACTTCAGCCCTTAAATTTAATGGACTAAGCCCAAGTGCACACTCTTACCAGCTGAATGAAGTAGCAACAATACTTTATTCTAGGGGTACCAGAGACTATGCAATGTTTCCCTTGTCTGCCACATGACTGGAGCAAGTGCGCACATACAGGTGAGTGACTACGCACCGTGTCACATCCACAATCTGCCAGACAGTACCTACCTGGTAGCCTTTTGGTTTACCATTTGTGAACTCCGCAGTATTTGTGTGGAAAGTAAATAGCAGTGAAGTCCTCATGAGAAAGAAAGTGGCAAAACCCCAGCTTCAGCAGGGGAGATTGGACCAGATGACCTCCAGATGACCTTCCAACCTCAACCATGCTGTGATGCTGTGAAAGAGTGGCTTTGTGTCCAACCATGCGAGTGCATGTGATCTACTACATACGCCTTCTTTCTCAGAACAATTGAGGAGTAGATGAGGAATAGGTTTTGGTCCAATGAATTGTCTAGGAGTTGCAGTCTGCATTCAGTAGCCAAATGGTTTTTGGTGAGCCTCATACAGGCCTCATCCAAATCATAACATTACTGGATTAAATTACTGCTTTGAAAAGGTGTAATTAATCTCCTCCACTGTCTAAAGAAAATAAAAAAAATAGGTTTTGGCCTTCTAACTTCAAATTCCCTAGTAAGACTTGTTTATAAAAGGATGGTTGCTCAATGTTTTATTGAAAATCAAGTCTTTTGAAAGTATGTCTGGTCTGCCACTTAACTGATCTTCCTCCAAACCACCAGGCACTTTTGAAAATGTGAATATAGTCATGTATACTTAGAGGTAGCATTCCTTTTTCTGGGCTTCACAAAACAAGTTCTATACATCTTCAAATGTATGTGTCACTAGGTTGTTCCTGAAGTCTACTTCTTATTCTTCATGTGCTAAACATGAAGTGTATGTGCTGAAGTATGTAAAATTGAGGCAGTCTGATTTTTTCATGACAGCAAACCTTTTCAGATAGGTGAAGAAAAGGCTATTGCAGTTCAAAAGGGGAAGGCAAGGAGTATATCCTGTTTATGTCAAGGTTTTCAGAAATAAGATGATGTAATTCATTATGAGAAATTAACAGCACCTTGCCTTTATTATCTCTCAGAGGTTACATCTTGAGCTTTGAAATATCAGTTATACTGGGTTGTTACTACAGCTTAATAAAATAAAAGAGTCTCCATTTCTGAAAACAGATGTTTTCATTCTCAGATCATGCTAACACACATAAATCAAAAGTTAGTAACTGCAGTCTGGTAATAACCAGATCCTAACATGATCCTAATATTTGTGTATCATCTTGAGCGTTTTAAGAAAATACCAACTGAATTGTTTTCTAGCCTCTTAGCCAAAAGTCTTTACTTCCTCTGCAGGATAGCAGGGCCATGCTTTAATTTAGAGGAACAGACAATGTAGCTCTCAGCGTCTAGGAAAACAGATATTGGTGACCACTGTCTAAGCAAGAATCATGAGGAAATGAAGGCTGTAGATATTTTTTCTTTGTGTCTTCCCTTCTCCTCAGACCTATCAGTCACTTAATCAGCACTAACAGTTCCCTTGTGCCTGCACTTCATGCCGCATTTAGGTACCGAAAAGACAGGCAGGTTTAAAGAAGGGCAGCTAAAATGAAAATATCACCTCCAAAGAGAAACAAAAGGAACTAAAGCCCACATGCTGCAGTCTGTGTACTGAGTTCCCAGTTACTTCTTGGGGAATTATGCACAATCTACACAATCATTAGCAACCTTCCTTTTAATATCCAAGGTGTAAAGGAGTGTGTATTTCTTTATATAGATGGCTTAGGGGAGAGAAGCTTTGAACCAGATGAGGTCCCCTCTAGTAATTATGTAGGACAGATATTGGTGACTAATTAATTCAATAACCAAGAGGGGGGAAAAAAAGAAGTAAAGCAATGGTATTTTTCAATACTGGAACAGAATAAGCTGGGACATGAGGTTAAATTTGTAAAAGGAGGGACTCGCTGGGAACTACTGAAGAACTTTCACAAGACTTGGTGAGGCAGAGCTTCCCTGGCCTGGTAGGAATTGTCCTTCTCAATTTTGGGGCATGTAAACAGGAAATCCATGTGCCTTTCAGCTGTAAGACTTGTTCTTGTATTTTGCAGCTTCCTCTACATGAATGTGTGAGATATCACAATATCGTAAGCATGATCAGCAGAGTCAATGTGAACACCTTGGTGTATTTCACCTTCTGTGTGAAGAAAATAGGGACCATGGCTTTCTGTTAAATTATACAAGTGTCCAATAGTTGTTGTGAGAGCCTCAAGTGGATATTGAGTGGGGAACCAGACTAATGGTAAAGTCATAGGCATCTCAGGATATAGTTTGTGACTTACATTTGCTGCAACAGCACCCTTTTCTCTTTCTTTTCTTCTAGTCTGCTTTCCTTCTGTAGGATCATTTCCCTGCCACTCCCTCAAAGCTCTTGAAACCTCCTTGAAATCTTCAGTCTAGGTGCTACAGACTTCTCTACTTCCATTTCTAACCCCTCTTGCTAGTCCATACATTCCTAATCTTGTTCCAGACTAAACGGTGAGAAAGGGCAGAAAAAACTGCAGACAGCAAAACTCGTTGCTCCTGCATCAACTGGAATATCCCCTCTCTCATTCCTAGACCTTTATATGCTGTTATATGCCTGTAATAGAAACAAGAAAAGGCAAGGACTGTGCAGACAGGACGTTGGGATAAGCTGGTCAAACTAGAACAGAGGCAAACTACAAAGTTTGCCATCACTTGCTGTCTATTGATCTAAGCAGTGGTCTACACTCAATATGTCTGTGTTTCTGTTAAGAGAAAAGTTTGATACTATGGTCTGGCCATAAATCTCACAAATTTTCCAGGTACCCGAATGGCTGCAGATAGCTGGTTCAGCAATAGAGGTCCATAGGTTTGTAGATTGCTGTAAACAATCTTTTTAGACCTGCCAAACCTTGCACCTGGGCTAAAAAGCCCCATCCCTATTTCATGCATCAAACCACTCAGATTTGAATTTTTCCCCTGACATATATGGTCTGGTTAAATTTCCTATGAACTAGGGTTTATTTAAATTTTAATAAACCATTTATTTTATAGCATTTTCCCCAGGATTTGCAGCAGATTCTAAAGTGTCAATTAACTTGACAATAAAGCCCTTTCAAAAATAAAATACAGCTTTATTTAAACAGTCAAATAATCATTTAAATTATAAATGAAGTGGAACTAAGATTATTCCCTGTATTTTCACTAGTGGAAGAACAGCTGAGAATTAATTGGATCAGTGTCTCTTCAAACTGATGGAAGGAGTTCTGAAATATCCTGCCTTAAATCTCCATTAAACAGTTTCAGATGTATTCAGTGGAGCCAGGCACTGTAATTTCTAGCCTGCAGAAGTTCCACAAGGATTCTGGGACCCACTAAACACGGGAAAGATGTAGGTTTTCTTCTTGGAATTACTTTGATAATAAGGCTTCCTTTCTTCCCTGGAGGTGGCTAGTCAAACTAGCAGGAAAAATGTCTGTGTCTCACTCCTCAGAGATCTCCCCAAACTGTAAGAAAGTGAACAGGTTGTTTCCTGATGGCTGTAGTCAGTTGGGCAAGAGCCAGCAGCTGGAAACTGCTGTGACTTACAGCACTGAAACAGGGATCATCCAAAGAGAGGAAAAAAATGTTGTCACAGTGAGACACGGTGAGCAGAAAAGAGGTTGATTGAGATTTCAAACTTTTCTGGTCACTGAGGATTGCAAAGGCCTTTTGTCTCTAATCCAGAAACTAAAGAAGAGCTTTCCCAGAGGGTTATATATATTTCTGTCTCTTCCATATGGAATTGTATGGGATTATTCCAGTTGCACAGCAGTAGTCCCTCATACAGACCATCTTGCCCTAAGAGACATAGGCTCAGCAAAGAGCAAAGGACATTGGGATGCAATAGTCAGATTAAATAGTATGTATGAGTTTATTTAGAACTACTCTTCAGCTACCTGCTGGAGAGATCAGAACTGGAGGGTTTTGTTTGTTTACTTATTTAGTTGCTCATCATTTGGTTGGGTTTTAGGTTTTATGTACACTTCAGGTGCTTTGCAACCAGTCCATTAAATTACTGTTTCAACATTTTGTGCAAATTCTATAACTATTGGACAATTTGTGAAAGTTGTGAAATTAAAAGACTGTTTAAAGAGAAACATATGTATTGTCATGTAAGGGAACTCTGCTCTACAGTGCTTTACCAGAATACCTCCACACATGTCCTCTGTCCTTAAAAATATTACTTTCTATGGCAGTACTTACAGGTCACAAACAGTCATTGATAGCCTCATTAAAGTTGCAGACTTTGAAATATCTAAGTGTTAATACAATTTAATTTCAAAATGGCACTGCTTTATGGGATCTAACATTTTAACCTACTACTCTTTATTCCCCTATCCCAACAGCAATGTTCTAGTAGGTCCAACAAAAGCACAAAAATTATGATTTAGGGCTACAGCTCTACCCTTTTTCCACCTTTTCCACCTTTCTACCTTTGCTACATTAAGATATTGCCTTATTTGCAGCAAGCTACATAAAATGTTGTAATACTTAGAGATTTCTCTAATAGCCAGACAGGACTGAGAGCTGTTTTACCTTTGGCTTTTAATTTTTCAGCATATTTCAGTTCAGAGATAGACCTTCTGGAGGAACGTTTTCAATATGCCATACTGGGAAATACTTTAAGTGTGCGCACAATTATAGCTCATTACTACAGTGGGAGTCATTTGCCTGTCTGCTTTCTCAGTCTTCATGTTGAAATGAGACTTCACTGTTATTTTTGGATTGATTAAAGAAAAGGAGGGGGGTATTTATGCCAACATTATGTATACTTAAAGGTATGTATGCATCTATGGCATTCTCGTATGTACATGCTAAAACTCTAGTGAGAAGAGGACATCAGCATCACATTATATGGCTCCAGCTACCACTTTACGGCTTCAAATGCTGGTATGTCTACAAAGTAATATTTTGTTACATTCACTTATATACATGAAACTGCCTTTTATTTTGTTCATGAGCCTCTGATTAAACCGTTAGTTTTTTAATCTCTCTGTGATTAAGCACCAAAAGAACAGTAGGGAGTCAATTCAGTTGCCTAAATGCCATTTAGTGCCATTTGAAATGCTCTAGGATACCTGAGGCGTTCAGATGGGGCTGGCAGCCACAACATCAGATACAGAAATACAGAAGTGCCGTTCTGGAATGAGACCTGGATGCCAGATGGCATACCCTGGAGCATCTCAATTGCTCCTACATGCCTATGTGTGCGTAACTAGGAGAATCCAGTGAACTTTAAGGTAGTCATTTAATTTAAGCCCCTCCAGTATAGTCACTAGAGAGAACTAGGTGCCTTAGAAACCTACATTTAGGCAGAAAGCACTTCAGATCCTCAGAAGCCTCTAGTTACTTTTCTATTAAGTAAGAAGTGAATATATGCACTTAAATCTGGATTTATCTGTCCTAAATTTAACTATCTAAAGACTGTAACCATCTACAGGTCTTTAAAAGCTGGATTCAACTCCAGACTTCAGTAGCTACTGCTATGTGAGATTACTTAGGTTAGTCAGGACAAGTGCATGGGCATGGCAGATGAGACACAGGACATATGGGAAACCTGCACCTTTTTGGAACAGCGGCTAGAGACCAGGCCACTGACAGGTCCTATGGTACTTCAAATGGCACTGGAGAGTTGTGTTTAGATGACTGAATCCCTTCTTTCATGTGATGTAGATGTCTAAGCTCTATACTAATCAGTGGAGATCTAAGGCTTGATTCAGGCAACCTGACAAGCATCTACTGCTGTCTGAGGTGCCGCAGATTACCTAAGACATCCTTATCATCATGGGCCTGGCCTACAAGAGACCCTTGCCTTTCTTGAGTGGCCACTGTAGATTGGGAGAGATACTTTAGGGAATCAAATGATTTCTGCTTAGTCAAACAAATTGAGCCCTATGTCTTCACTCACTATACTGGGAGCTAAAACTATTGGAGTCATACAAAGTTAGTTGTCTGAACACAGAGCTCAATCTCTCCTCAGGTTTCAGCTTTCACTACCATTTCTTGCTCTCTAAGATAGGGACAGATTAGGTAGAGGAGGAGGCCTTAGAACTCTTAAAGTCCAGATACTTAGCTCACACATTAATACTTACATTGTAGACTGCTGAATTCCAATGTCTGAGTCTGAAAGTAAATCCCACAACAAGCACCTCCAAAGGGCAATTCATCCTGCTTTGTAGGCTGGGGTGTATACTATTTTGGAGGTGTCTCTTCATGTTGAATATAGAACGACAGATTCACAGAGTAGCTGAGCTTGGAAGGTGACCTCGGAGATGACCTAGTCCAACCTCCATGCTCAAAGAGGGTCAGCTATAGCAAGTTTCCCAGGACCATATCTGGTCAGGTTTTGAGTATCTCCAAGGATGGAGACTCCACAGTTCTCTGGGCAATTTGTTCCAATGTTTGTTCATCCCGATAGCACAAAAGCTTTTTCTCAAGTTTAAACATAATTTCTTGTATTTCAGTTTGTGCCCATTGCCCCCTATCCTTTCACTGGATACCACCAAGAAGAGTCTGGCTCCATCTTCTTTAAAACCCTCCTTAGGGTAATTTTACACATTGATAAGATTTAACTGAGCCTCCTCTTTTCTAGGCTAAATAATGCCAGCTTTTTCAGCCTCTCCTTGTATGTCAAATGCTCCAATCCCTTAATCATCTTTGTGGCCCTTTGCTGATCTTGCTCCAGTATCAACATTTCTCTCTGGTACTGGGGAGCCCAGAACTGGATCCATCACTCCAGGTGTAGTCTTACCAGGACTGAGTAAAGGGAAAGGATCATCTGCCTTGAACTGCTGGTGATGCTCTTTCTAATGTCATCCAAGATACTGTTGGCCCTCTGCCATGAGGGCCCACTGCTGGCTTGTGTCCAGCTTAGTTAGCACCAGAACCCCAGGTCTTTTACTGCACAACTGCTTTCTAGCTGTTCAGTTCCCCAGCATGTACTGGTTTGTGGGGTTATTCCTCCCCAGACATAAGACTTCACACTTTCCTTTCTTGAAATGCATGAGATTTCTGGCAGTCCCTTTCTCCACCCTGTCAATGTCTCTCTGAAGGACAGCACAACTACCTGGCATATCAGCTACTCCTCTCAGTAAAATTTCTGGGGATTGACTCTGTCCTACCACCTAGGTCATTAAAGAAGATCTTAAATAGTACTGAATCCACTATTGACCCAGAGTATTCCACTAGTGACTGGCCTCCAGCTGGAATTTGAGCTACTCATCACAACCCTTTGTGCCCAGCAGTACAGCTAGTTTTTGGTTAACATCACTGTCCACTTACCTAGCCTGTACTTCATCAGTTTGTCTACGAGGATATTATGTGAGGTGGTCTTGAGACCCTTGCTAAAGTCAAGATAAAGAATACCTACTGCTCACCCCTCATTCACCAAGCCAGTCATCTCATCATGGAAGGCAACCAGGTTGGTCAAGCATGACTTCCCCTTCATAAATCCATGCTGACTACTCCCAGTGACCTTCCTGTCCTTCATGTGCCTGGAAATGGTTTCCAGGATTTGTTACTGCATCACTTTCCCAGAGATCAAGATGAGGCTAGTCAGCTTCTAGTTCCCCAGATTCTCCTTCTTGCCCTTCTAGGGCAAGGAATAGGAGTAGCTGCTTTCTTCCAGCCCTCAAGAAGCCCTCCTGATCACCATGACCTTTCCAAAATAATAGCAGCTGGCCTCACAATGACATCAGTCAGCTCCCTTAGCACTTGTGGGTGCCTCCCATGAAGTCACTTTTCTATGTCTAATTAATTTCTGTGTTCCCTAACCTGATCCTTCTCCACTGAGGGTAAGTCTTCCTTGCTCCAGACTTTGGCTCTGGTCTCAGGGGCCTGGGATTCCTGAAGGTCAGTGTTAACAGTAAAGACTGAGGTGAAGGTGGCATTGGCTGCCTCAGCCTTTTCCATGTCTTTTGTCACCAGATTCCCTGCCCCATTCAGCAGCAGTCCCACATTTTCCCTGCGCTTCCTTTTTCTGACTTTCTGCCCTTGATTCAAGTCAGATAGGTTTTGACTTTCCTTACCACATCCCTTCATGCTTGGAGAATAGAAGGAATCTAGATGGTTAGCGTGAGCTAGGTAATGTTTAGGTGGAATACCATCTTTCTTTCAGCAGGTCCATTTCACGTGAGGCCTGATGTATAGATACAAGTTAATTACCTAAGTTACACAGGCTGCAATCTGAGATTTGATTTCAAGCTGCAAGAGTTCTGCACTTTTATTAGAACTGTTTTCTCCTATATACGTCGTGCCCTATTCAAATTTACCATACTGTACACAGCTGTTATGTTACAAAGAAGGACTAGAAATGGTTAGGGAGAAGGAAAGCCAGCCTGTTTGTGTTTTGCTGCTGCTGCATAGTCAATGTATCCAGGGCCTTTTTGCTCTGCCTCAGGCTCCTATCAATCTGATGGATCTGGAACACTGCAGTCAGGTGTAACTGCTATAGATGCAAAATACTGCTGAGAGAGACAGATTTTGGTACAATACCAAAGGCAAACAACATGCAGGGCACTCACATTATTGTGTAGGCTTTAAAAAGAATAGGAAAATACAGATTTTTACATGCACATGGAAGAGTAGAAACCATTACAAATTAATACAAGAATAAAATTTTTGTCAATGCTAAAGAAAAAATGACAGGTATATTACGGCTGACTATGCTAGGGTTCATGCTGAATTCTATCACAAGGAAGCTGAACTCTTTTACTGTTAAAGAGTTTTAGTTAATCAAAATAGACTTTCTGTTCCCACTAATTCATATCAGCTTAGACATTGAGCTAAATTATATAACTCTTATATTCAATAATGTTACTATTTGGATACAAAAGACTGCATATTTTTAAAAGACAGCTTCTGTGTCTGTCTATGACTTGCTATGCATATATCTATATGTAGCAAGCCTAATTTTGAGGACGAGCTTATGATGCACTACAGGAGTGTATCTAACTTTCATTTACCTTTTTATGTGCTACAGATATCCTAAGATGCATGTAGTAGGTGAACAGATAAAATATTCTTTGTTCATAAATAGGTAAGACTGTTGAGTTCATGTCCCAAGAATCATTCATGTCCCTTTCATGAACCACTCCTATGCCATAAGGGAGAAGAAAAATATGTGGGACTCTTCTTTTACCATAATTTTGCAGCTGCCAGCTGCTTCCCCATGATCTCTGGACTGCTGGGAAAAAAATACTGCTTAAACAGGTGCTGATAAATTGCACATGTGCAATAGGAGCACTGCAGTAGATGTCACAGATGTCTTTTTTATGGTGCGTGTGCTATGCCATTGATCTGTCGTGGCCACTAATCCTGACATGCCCAGCCTCCTGTGCCTACATAGACTGATTTGGTGCCCCACGTATGAAGCAAGACTCAACAAATACTGACGTAAGGTCATTTTTTGGTACATGCACAGAACTGTGTAGGTGAGATTTATCTGTCCAGGACTATCATGCCTCCCAATCAGCACTGTGCCTATGGCCTCTTTAAAACAGCCAGTTTCTGTGTGATGAACATTCCTGCCAAGTTAACATGCTGATTGCTGAGAACCTGGCTATTTTATGTTTTCTGTCATTAATGTCAAATCCAGGACAGGGGGAAAAGAAAAAAAAAGTAAACCCATATTTCTCACTTATACAAATGCGTAGACTTGTCACAACTATTTCTCATGAACCAAAGTATGGTAACACAGAGTCACCTTCCTTTACAGTATATCAAGACTCTCTGACACTTTCTTTCACTATTTTTTCCCAGAACACAAAATGGCTTCAGCCATTTACTGATGCAATTCTGAATTACCTGCTCTTTACTATTGACTCTGATTCTCTACATATGAAAAAAAGCTACATGACAGTGCTGTAACTCCTTTCCTAACAAACACACTTTTCACACAATATAAGAAAGGTCTTGATTTGACTAAATGGGACAAATTGCCAGCTATAATGAAAAGACATAACCACAACATCTGGTGCACTTCAGACATAAACAAATCTGTGCCTGAGGGCCCTCTCTTTCGTAGTACTCCAGCAGACTTCTTTGGGGGGAGCCCAAGACTTCTGTTTACTCTGCCTTTTTAGCTTTTTGAAATGATGCAGGCACATTAACAGTTGTAATGCTGTTACTAGATCAGGTACAAAGAGCAAAATGCCAGAAAAAGCTGTTCACTATACTGGTAACTTATCTGTTGCTTACTCAGAGAGACTGCGTTCAGGGCTGAATTCAACCAAATACCATAGCAGATGCCTTAGTGTCCTTCTGGTCCTCAGCTCCCTCTGCAGAAGGAGATTGCTCTTGCATGGGTCCTGTGTCCTGCCTACTAATTCTGTGCAGAGTTTCAGATACCTTAAGACTTCTCATGCAGGTCTAGACATCCATGTGTGGGCCACTCAGTGAACCTACAGAGTGGGAGTCAGCTGCAGATTGCAGACAGCTCCATTTAGGCATCTCGGTGTAGGTGTTTACACATGATTTAGTTGTTTAAGTTCCCATTAGAGTCAGCAAATATCTGTAGTTTGTTTCAGTTGCTCAAACATAGCCATCTGGTGCAACATTAGTGTTCAAGACATACTCACAAGGCTGACAGATACGACAGGGAAGACTTTCTGTCTTTCTGAAGGAGCAGCTGGAACCTAGGTTTGATAGCTGAGATACAGGTGACTAAATAGAGCAACAAAAGTCACTTTAAGCACCTCAGAGTACCCTGCCAAATTTTCTGATGCCACTTCAGAAAGGCACAGGTCAGTTGTCAGTAATGTATCAAACCTACTAGCCTCATGGAGGTATCATTCTGTGATTCTGTGATCTTGGCAATTCTAGGACAACTGCAGCCTCAGCAGAATTCCCTACAGAATCCAAAATGAAACCTGATGTCTACGCTTAGGCAACTGAATACCTCTCCATTGACTCTGAGGTCTTAGACATCATTTTATTTACCCTTTATTTAGGCAGCTCAGGAGATGAATCCCATCTACAATTTGTGTGTCTGGGGTAGCTGCAGTGCACACGTAGCCAGCAAACAAGAAAATCAGTAACAATAGTGACTAACAACTTCTCCCCTATTACAGTTCTTTCATCCACATTTTAGAAATTGCTACTAAAGTGTAATTTTGCAAGGGCTCAATTCACTTGCCCATACATGGGCATCTACTGCCATTCAAGATGTCCTCAACCAAAGAATTCTACCTGTTCTCCCGCTGCCAGATACAATAGTGAGGGTTTATCTTAGGTAGTGCCATATCTCCCAGCCTATCCCCGTGCCTGAATGCTCTAGGAAAACTCATGTGGCAGTAGATATCTATGTGTGAGCAACTGAATTGAGTCCTAGATAGTGAACTTTTACATGTCTAAAGTTACTTTTATTGAATCTTAATCTTGATGACCCTTGTTCAACGTCTAGTCTTTTATAGCAACTGTATGCAAAGTGGTTTCATTCTTTTAATTGTAAATTTGTACTTTTATGGATGTATGATTCAGTCACAATTTTGTTCTAGGCTGAAAGAAAAAGAAAGAAATGTCTGGATAAACACCTTTTCTGTTGTTGTTGTTTGTTTAAAATCTAAAATTTAAGAAACTTATTCTGTAATTTAAAATTGATGGAAGAGATATGTTCTTTAGCAAGATCTTATTGCTCACACATTTGTAATTTGAAAAGTGTTCTTTAAAGGGAAAATAATGGTTGATAATACGGATAACATTATTGTACACTGTTATAAATATAAAATTATAAACACCAAAAATCACAGATTGTCATTTACCAGCTGCCAATTTCTTCTGGACAAGTGATCCCCAGGAGGTTGTAATCTTTGAGCCAAGAAATTGTTTTGTAGCAATAATTCATCTCTCCTAAGCAACCTTTAGTTATTCTGCTAGCCCACTGTGTACATAAGGACACCAGTGAGATGGCTGGATCAGAAGAGCTGTGAGAAGAAACTGGTTGGGGGCAGGATACCCCCTAACTGCTTCAGGGTACTATCTTGATACTGTATTAAGTCAATTTTTTGTTTGTATTTCTGTAATGATTATCATTGATCAAATTCCCAACCCAAGATAATTTTCTTAATGTTTATTCAGACATGGTGGAATCTCTCAATACACACGTGCCTTTTTATTTTTGAGTTTTGAGAAGAATCAGAGGCATAAATAAAGAAACCCAGTGAGATTTGGAATGGAAAATGGAATTAGGAAACTGTCCCTCTTGTATTTCTGTATGAGGCAAGATGCCAAGCTGTCTTAAGAATTTGGAGGGCCGGAACACAGGGCTCCTTGGAGGGCTGTACCTTCCTTGTCACAGTAATGGCCCACAACAAGCCTATATTTCATGTACAGTGTGTGAGTCCAATCTCACACTGTGCAGGGAACACAGAATTGCTCAGAGAATGTGTGGGTCAACTGTGCGACCATACAGTCTGAAACATGTCACATCAGGTTGTCCTGCCCAGGTGTGCTTGTCCTCAACCTGCACCAGCAATGTCTCCCTGCACACCTGGCAGCCTTGCCTTTGGGCCTTCTAAAAAGTGTCTTACTGCCCTGAAAAATGACCAGCCTATGGCTTCTGGGTCACATGGTGAACTGAAGTCTGTGTTATTCGTTGCATATAGATTTCCTGTGATCTAGCCAACAGACTAGAGGGTTGGGCAGAGAAGAATGTAAAGAAATTCAACAAGGGCAAGTGTAAGGTACCGCACCTAAGGAGGAATAACCCCAGGCACCAGTACAGGTTAGGGGTTGACCTGCTGGGAAGCAGCTCTGCAGAGAAGAACCTGGGAGTCCTGGTGGACAAGAAGCTCTCCATGAGCCAGCAATGTGCCCTTGCAGCCAGGAAGGCCAATGGTATCCTGGGGTGCATGAAGAAGAATGTGGCCAGCAGGTCAAGGGAGGTTATTCTCCCCCTCTACTCTGCCCTGGGGAGGCCACATCTGGAATATTGTGTCCAGTTCTGGGCACCCCAGGTCAAGAAAGACAAGGGTCTACTGGAGAAAGACCAGCAGAGGGCTACAAAGATGATGAGGGGACTGGAGCATCTCTCGTATGAGGAAAGGCTGAGAGAGCTGAGTCTGTTTAGCCTGGAGAAAAGAAGACTGAGAGGGGATCTTATCAATGCATATATTTAAAGGGTGGATATCTAGAGGAAGGGGCTAGACTCTATTCAGTGGTGCCCAGCGACAGGACAAGGGGCAATGGGCACAAACAGGAACACAGGAGGTTCCATCTAAACATGAGGAAAAACTTTTTCACTTTGAGGGTGACCGAGCACTGGAACAGGTTGCCCAGAGAGGCTGTGGAGTCTCCTTCTCTGGAGAAATTCAAAACCCACCTGGATGCAATCCTTTGCAACCTGCTCTAGGTGATCCTGCTTTAGCAGGGAGGTCGGACCAGATAATCTCCAGAGGTCCTTTCCAACTCCTACCATTCTGTGATTCTGTGATTTGTAGAGGCATACTGGTTCTTATGCATCCACTAAGACACTAAAACCTCATTCCTGAGGCTTGTTGAGGGATCTGCTATTCAATGTGAATTAGGGAGGATTGTGTGAAATTGCAGTCTGTGATTCACATAGCTTCAGGAAGGGCTTCTTTCGGAGCTGGATACTGCTGCTCACGGCTGTTAAGATCTGTCCCGGGCTGGTCATAATAGATACTTCTGCAGTGATTGAAGAGAAAGGGTTGGGAAACATCTTCCAACTCTCTGAACACAACGCCTGGATTATACTAATACTCTGTCTCTTCTTTCTTTTTTTCTCCCATACATGCCACAAAGCAAACACCAGATGTTTCAGTCTGCAATGCAGTGCCAGCCCACAAAGAAGAGCAAAAACAAGTAGAAAATAACATCCTCAGCTTTTATTCTATGTGTATTTCAAAGTAAATAAAATTCATATGTCATCTATCCTTCAACCATGAAACCCAGTGTAACTGCCACAGGATGCTGCTTGTGACTTGGCCACATCCCAGTCTTTTCTGCAAGTCAGGTAGATGAACATTTTATCCACTTCAAAATTTTCAAAAAATGTCCCTATCTCCTTCTTTCATTTTCACAAAATAATTGTGGTGTGCTCTTATTGCTCAGACATCATTCTGCACCAAAATGTACTCACTGACAACCCCAGTATTAGCTGTCTAGTGCTCTCAGCAAAGTGAGTGGCACAGGTTTTTTTCCAGACATGACTCTTTGCACAATATCGTGGAGTGGGAAACTTAGGAGAGCTGAAAATTGGTCCTTGATTTTAAAATATGCTCTGTGATGCCTGAGAAGCACAAAGAAGACTAAACCAGAAAAATCTGGCTTGAGGCCTTCTATTTATTAAATCGTAGCTAGATTAATATGTCCCCTACCCCACCCCATGGCTTTGCTCAGGCCAAACTCACATTAAATTCCATTGGTGATTTGTCTTGACTAAGGATTAGAGCCCAATCCTCCAAGGTATTTACATCTCTTGGAAATACCAGCATCCTATGTTCTCACTGGATGCTATGTGAAGGGATGGCACTCGGCCACGTGGAGAGATACTCAGAACATTGCAGGATTAAACCCTCAGAGCCCAGAATTCTTCCCAACAGCTCCTAAAAGAGCAACCACATTCAGTGTTAAAGTTGCTGCTATAGGGTTTTGCTTTTTGACATGTGTCCAAAGCACACTGCTTGTACAAGAGCGTTACCAAAGCCAACATGAAGGTCTTTGTTCCCAGACATTCTTTCAAATCCAGGCAAATTTAGATGCAGCTTAGACACGGCAGAGACTGGTGCAACAAAGGCTGCTTAACAGCCTTGATATTTTTGTCTTTGTGCTGCAGAGATGAAAAGTGAGTTTCATATTTAAAGAGAAAATTAAAGAGAAAAGGTAGACTCCTCCCTGTGAAAAGCACAAGCTTTACAAAATGTTATGCATCGGGAGCCTTGTAATGATACAGAGAACTCTGAGGATTAGGATGTGAATCACAAGACATTCAGCTTCTGCAATTCATTTTGAAAGAGAAGAGTCCAGTATAAATCCTGTGGATTTCATCATCTGCTGCCAGCCAACATTTCTATTCATGAAATATTGTTAGCACTGTAACAGGTAGATCTGTTGAGCCAGATCCACAATCAGTGTAAATCAATACATCTCTACTAAAACACTGAGAAACGACTCCCATTTACAGCAGCTGGGAAACTAATGCTCTGTCTTTAGACATTAATGTGGCTTGGCAATGGGAAACTTTGTAAATACTACTGATAAGTCTTATACTGCTCTTAATAAAGAGCTATTTAGGTTGTGATGACTGCTCTAACACAGCTTATATTTGGACACATAATCAAAGCACACAGGCTTACATGCATTTTAGTGAGTTGTGTTTTACTCTGCCGGGTGTGAACTGGCCAGAGGAAAGGGTTACAGAACAGATGCATGCCAGCATGGAGGGAACCTGGACTGGTCCTTAGCACTAGCAAATTCAGTGCATCCCCTGCAGGTCACATCACATAAAGCAGGTGCAGTCACAGCTGCAGACACCTCTTCCCATATTCACGCTGAAGCTATTTCTGCCTTGGAGGTCTTTGGGTGATTTAAGAGGCACAGTGGTTTCACGTGGTTGCTATGCCAAGACAGGATTTCAACTGTTAAAACAGAGAGAAATGGGGTAGTCCAGCACACATTAGGGGTGTTTAGGCTGATAAGGTATCTTCCTTGTAGGTAGCACTACCTGAGATGCCAAATGTAATATTCTTTTAATAATTCTAAATAAGGGCAAAACAAAAGTGTAGACAGATGGAGCTTCATCATAGATGTGTATCTGTGTAGCTGCTATATTTGAAACACTACCACCAGCAACCAGCAGCTTAAGTTTCTGCTGTAGCATTACTTTGTTCCATGGTGTTTGCCAGGCTCATAACTATTTCAGACCTTGGTTGTCTCTGTCTGAAAAATCTGCCCTCCAACCAAATAAAGCCAACATTAGCCAAAGTGAGTCAGCAAAGCTACCCTCTAGGTTCAGTGTTTGCCAAACTGGCAGGTTGTAAAAAGAAATATCTCCCTTTATACTAGAACCATATGCATCTCCACTTATGTTTTGCATTTAGTCTATATACACTGGCTTTTTTGTTGAACTCACCAAAGCTACACAACAGTCAATCATTTATCTTTTCACCTCTCTCAGTGTTTCACAAAGCAGTTATTTGCTTTTCAGGTGAGGGAGTTGCACAGAATCATAGACAGGTCTTTAAAAACAGACGAAAACCTGTACACTTTTCTTCCCTTTTTATAACAAATTGCTTTACTGTTAACTGAACCTCAACTCAAAAAAATTATTGATGTTAATTTGATCGAAGTTTTCTTGCAGTATTAATTTAGAGTCCTAGCAAATCAATAGAAATCAGATCATAGCTCACTCTTGTGCAAAGTAACAACGGAATATAAAGCCTGAGCCAACTCTAAAAAAAAGCTGTCAATGCAGCCGCCAGGTTGAACACTTCAGATTTCTATGCTGTTAAAAATAGTTACATGTTATTTATATGAGCCCTGCAGTATTCTGCAGAATTGTCATGGTTCTGAGTCTAATCAAAGAAGAGATTTAGGATTTAAGTACAAAACCAAGGAGGCATGTGAGGGTGTTGGGTTAGATGAGAGAGGAAAGCATTCCCTTGGTTCGTACCAAAGACAATCATGTGGCCAGGAAACCCTTCTTAAATAAACAACACAAGTCATTGTTATGTTTCATTGGCCTAGAAATAAACAAACAGCAATGTGAAATTTCCCTTAGCTTCTACTAATCCTCATACAATTAGCTGAACATTTTTTAGCCAAAAATAGCTCCCATTTTGACTGTGGAAAAGGCTTAACTGACAAAACACATCATCTTGAAAACTCATGTAAGACATATTCAGAGTGACTGCAGTTTAAATTGACTCAATTCACAGTATTGCTTTAATCAGTGCCTCGTATCTCACCTTTTTTCTATACACAGCTTTTGTTATAATATTTTACAGAATGGTGCCATCAGATTTGAATATTGATCCCAATCTAAGCTTCACACTCTGAAAGAGCAGTTTGGGGAACCATGTGTGAGAACACCCTCATGTTGGACTTCATTTCTCTGTAGTTCTCTCAGCTCCGATTTTCAACAGGAATATAGGATTGTTATTCTATTATCTATAAATTTCTGTTATCAAAGTGCTGTAGCAGAGGACAGGAATTGAGTTTACAAAGAGGTCATGTGCTATCACAACAAAAGTGCCCAAGAAAGCATTCACAGTCCTGCAGGACAAATGTTATGTATTCTGAAATAGGAGAAGAGGTGTTAAAATTATTTTCTATCTTCCCTTTGCTCTCTTAAAGGTACTTGGAGACAAAAGCCATAGATTAGACCATTTTGCTTTGCTGTCTTTTTATTTGACCTAAAAGGACAGGTCAATCCAAGCACTTCCTTTGTTGTCTGCAAAAGGCAACCACAATGTATCCACCCCTCCAGTGAAGCACAACAAAAATCCTCTCCTGCTGTGATTAGCCTGCTATCAGTTTTCATGTATCATTGTGACATATCTTTAGCTTTCCTGAAGTGATATATTTCTCTTAAGTAACCTTATCTATATCATTATGTCTAAATGAAGTTGTTTCATATCCTTATAGTTACCTAGTACAAGCATGTTAAGATTTATACAATCAACATTTAATTAAATATAGAGGAATTCAGGATAACAAACACTTGTTCGTTGTTCAGATGTGATGTAAGATGCAAGAGTTGATTTTTTTACAGAATTTATCAATGGAGATCTATAAACACTGATAATACTGAAGTTCTCCAACACAATTCCTCTAATGATTATTTTAGTTGTGCAGTTGTACAGCATTGTTGTAGGTGACACTATCTTTCCATTCAAGAAACAAATAAATCATTTCCTATTTACACAACCTCTTTGCCTTTTCTTATGCTCTTTCCATTTTAAAGTCTGCTTTTTGATCAGAACAGCTGTTAAGCTGCTTTTCTCTCCACCTCAAGTATTTTGATTGTTCTCAAACTGAAAGGTGAAAAAATCTATGAGCTGGTGTCTTAGGTACATTACCTGGGAATCATACTTCCTTTAACACCTTCCTCATTGCTATTTTCCCTTATCATCCTTTACCCCTTTCCAAATTCAGACTGTGGGATTCATCTCACCTGACTTTGGAAGGCTGCAACCTCGGGGTCCGTATTTGAGATGGGTCTCTTGGTTTCCTTTATAGTCTGTGGTGACTACAGTCAGTGGAGGCTTACCACAGTGGGGCAAAGGTGTCGGGTTTGGCTAACAGTGCCTAATGTTTCCACACAAAATTATCACTGAGCTATCTGAACATGTGAGCCCTTTCTGCCTGTGACGATGGAGGTTTCCAGAGACAACTATATAATTAGATAATAGTTAAAACTGTATGACTTCCATACTGGACAGTTTTGGTTTCTTTGATAACTATTCTCATCAAAATCCTTCTCTTTCAGTACCTTCAAGACCCCACTTTCTTGCTTCATTGGATTTCCTCAATGACAGATAATTAGCTGAGTTCTATTCTCTAATTTGCAAGTATTTAGCAATCTATGAGGGTATCTCAGCTTTTCTACCCTAGGAAAAAAGTCTGATTCATTCAGTGATTCCCTACTTACTGCTGACTTTTTAAAATTAAAATGTTCAGGCCAATGTCACATGAACAACTGCGGTTACTTAAAAAAAGGAAGAATATTAAACATGCAATATTGATCCCTGCAATTATCTATTTGCCAGAAGATAGTTATTCTGAAAGTAATTGAGAAAACTGAGAGAAGAACAGGCTGTCTTGGAAGCTGTTCTCATTAAGATGACAGCTCTTGTATTATCCCATTGTATTCTTACCTGTCACTCCTACTCATTCATTCATTCACTCATTCATTCATCTATTCATATCAGATTCCCTTTGTATTTTATTTTGGTTTTCCCTCCTCATATCTAGAGTGGGATCATCCAATTTCCTTTGCAAATGTCTGTTTGTTTTATGTCCTAGGTAAGCAGCTGCAGTGCGAGGTCTATTAGCAGCAGAATTTAAAGCTGATTGTACTTAAATTATAGACAGTCTAGATTCTATTCCCTAGCTTTGGCCCCACTCACAGTAGTGCTGAAAAGATATGGACAAACACTCTAATGAAATTATTTGGTTTTTTTTTTCTTTAATCCTCTTCTGGCATTCACAAGGTAGGCAGAGTAGGGCAAGAGGACAAACCTAATCACGTGTGCAATGCTTTAATCAACATTAATTAGCACAACTCTTGGCATGCTTTTAGTCAGTTGTGAGGCCATCTCATCATCAAAATCATGGAAGTTTAAAGGTGACAGAGTATCTCGGTCTTCAGCACAGATTACATTATTATCATTGGTTTTGAACTGGTACAGCTCAATCACACATAAACACATAGCAGAGAAATAAGTGCTTTTACATGGTCTTCATGGCATTATAAAGATCCTGATAGCTAATGTTAATCTGTTGGTATCATTACTGTAAACCTGATTACGTTTATGAATATGTGTCTGGAAAAGAAATGCAAGTATTTCTTTACCTAATAAGACTATATAACAATGCCTTTTGTAGCTGTATGCATGTGATCAAAAATAGATTTTTAAAAGCATTTTAAGATGGAAGGCTCTTCTTAGCAGAAATGTTCACAAACTAAATCTGAAAGCTGACATAATAGTTTAGTACATTAGTGAGTCAGCAGAGACATGCTGTACACCCACTAACATAAAGTTTCCATTTCACTGCCACCAGCTAATAAAAATCTTATAATGTCTTGTACTTCTGAATCTTAATAGCCCCCAGTTGTTGGGAGAATGCATGTAGGAGGGAGAAAAATGCTGCTTCCACTATCTCAAACTTAATTCTTCATAGATCTTAACAAGCATCCTGTTGATTTTAGGGCATTTGATTTGGATAGACACTTGGTCTAATTCAGTAGAATAAAATGGAGACTGAAAAATAAAAGAACCAAACAGGTTTCAAGGTAAGGACAGACAAGTGACATCCTGACAAATGCACTACCAGGTAGATGAGCCAAAATGCCTCTATTAGCCCTGATAGCAGCCAGCTGGAGTCTTTGTTGTGCTCACATATCGTACAGTGACAGGCACTGGCTTTGGGCTATATAGTCTCAGCCTCTCGCAGCTGGATTTTTTTGGAAATGCAACATAAGACCTTTTTCTCAAAATTTTGGAAAGGATTATTTCCCCTATATCCTTTACAACAAAAGACACATTCTTTTCATTGGCAATTAGAAGAGCCAATTAATTAGTTTTATTAAAGCAGTGACTAAGTGTAAAACCAAACGAAGGTGTGTGGTGGGTTGACCCCGGCTGGAGGCCAGGTGCCCACCAGAGCCGCTCTATCACTCCCCCTCCTTAACTAGACAGGGGAGAAAAGGTATAACAAAACGCTTGTGGGTCAAGATAAGGACAGGGAGAGATCACTCACTTCTTATCATCATGGACAAACCAGACTGAGAGAAAATTCATCAATTTATTACCAAGCAAAGCAGAGTAGAGGAATGAGAAATAAAATCAAATCTTAAAACACCTTCCCCACCCCTCCCTTCTTCCCAGGCTTAACTTAAGTCCCTGTTTCAACCTCCTCCCCCCTCAGCAGCACAGGGGGATGGGGAATGGGAGTTGTGGTCAGTTCATCACATGTTGTCTCTACCGCTCCTTCTTCCTCAGGGGGAGGACTCCTCACACTCTGCCCCTGCTCCAGCCTGGGGTCCCTATAATGGGAAACAGTCCTTCACAAACTTCTCCAATGTGAGTCCTTCCCACAGGCTACAGTCCTTCACCAACTGTTCCAGCGTGGGGTCCCTCCCATGGGAGACAGTCCTCCATGAGCTTCTCCAACATGAGTCCTTCCCATGGGCTGCAGTTCTTCATGAACTGCTCCAACATGGGTCTCTCTCACAGGGTGCAGACCTTCAGGAGCAGACTGCTCCAGCGTGGGTCCCCCACGGGGTCACAAGTCCTGCCAGCAAACCTGCTCTGGTGTGTCCTTCTCTCTCCACGGCTCCACAGGTCCTGCCAGAAACTTGCTCCAGCATGGGCTTCCCACAGGGTCACAGCCTCCTTCAGGTGCCTCCACCTGCTCCAGTGTGGGCTCCTGCACAGGCTGCAGGTGGAATCTCTACACCCCCTCATCCTTCCTCCATGGGCTACAGGGGGACAGCCTGCTTCACCATGGTCTTCACCACGGGCTGCAGGGGAATCTCTGCTCTGGTGCCTGGAGCACCTCCTGCCCCACCTTCTGCACAGACCTTGGTGTCTGCAGAGTTTCTCACATCTTCTCACTCCTCTCTCCAGTTGCAAAAGCTCTCTCTAACTTGGTTTTTTTTTTTCCTTTCTTAAATATGTTATCCCAGAGGCACTGATTGGCTTGGCCTTGGCCAGCAGTGGGACCTTGTGGAGTCACGGACACACAAACACTCACAGTAACATGTTTCCCTTGAAACTGATGCAACAACAGTTCTGACACCCAAATTGGTGTCTACGGATTTAGCTGGAGTCTGATAGGACCTGCAGTAAGCTATTGCTAATAAACTTTGCCAAAGAATCACCAAAGAATCTTTTGGACCACCAAAGAAAAGAAGTATGGTTATATAATAGAAGAGGCCATAAGAAGGAAGAAAAACTCTGGATTACTTTTAGGACTCTAGCTTAAAGGTTGTTTAAAAACAGTAAGCAAACTGATTATGATAAATAAAAAGAGCTTGAGTTTATAGCTTGTAGCAACATGTGTAATAATTTCTAGTCTTGTGTATGAAAAAATGAACTGTAGACCCATAAGCCAATGTGGAAGTCACTTAATGGACATGCTCTGCTTCCATCACTGGCTCTTGTCTCCTTCCTGAGCTGAGCACCGAATTGGAGACTTACAGTGCTAAACATGGATTGAAAGCCTGGAAGTCCTCACCTCTGTTTTTCAGGCAGTTGTCCCTTTCCCTTCTACCCAGTCTTTATGAAAGATTGGTCTACACTCTGTGCTTAGCCACTGTCCTCAATATGTTAGTCACCCTTCCAGTCATGCCCTGGGGATTCTGCACCATCAAGAAGGAATCCAGAAGCCACTAGAGTTTTTCAGTTTTCAAGACGTGACAGCCCTTGTGTTAGGCTTTACACACAGTAGGAAGAAACCACATGTCTTCTGTGAGAGTAAGTACCAAAAAGGTTCTTCTTCATATTGCTGAGTTAACCCCTAAACAGACATAGCAGGACAGCAAGGATGTGAATGAAGAAGTAAAAAAATTGTCTAGGTCAGAAAATGTGCCAGGAGATGGGTCAGAAAGACCCATATGAGAACTGAGAGGGCAACCAAGTTGCTAAGAATATGGTGGAATAAACTTGCACTCTGCCACTTCCTTGCTCCTGATGTTTCTCCCTTGCTCTGCTTGTGACAGAATGACAATGAAGAAGCAAGATCTGTCTGCAACAGTGTATTCAGTTTGGCTTTTGTTCAGCTCAACACTCCTTTCACAAAAGAAATAGTAGCCTAAGACCATGTTCTTAATCAAAATACAATAGACTTTTAAGAATGAAATACAAAGATTGTGTCCCTACTCATTGCAAATGATTGGCATTGCATCTGCTACTTTGCTAAAATCAGTCAAAGTTATGAGATTCAGGAATACATTCAATGACTATGTCCCAGAGTCTTCCTATAAAAAATAAGTGAAACTGAGTTGGCTATAAACAATTTAAATAATAAAAAGTCTAGGTGATGGTGGACAAAGGACAATGACAAACAAATTCATGACATAGAAGGGGTTGTCCAGCAGGTTCTCTGGGGATTAGTGTTTCATCCAGTTCCTACTAACATCTCCTTTAGTAGTACAAAAGAGAGAATAATGAAGATGTTAATGATGTTTGTGTATTGTACTTCATATGTAGATCAAGATATTTCAAATATATAGTGAAATGAAAGACTAATGAAAGATCTAGAGAGGTGATAGGTAAGGCATTAATAGGATCAGGAAGAAATAGTGAAAACCTTTCACGTATTGTCTGAGGAATCAGTCAGCATGAGAGAAAACAGAATTCCTTTGTAACCAAAACTCAGCTTTCAGTGGAAGGTTTAGGGTCCAAATAAAATAATCTGCAGACAATTTGTCTTTTGCAGGGATTATTAGGTAGCAAAGGTAAGAAAAAGGGAAACACCACGTAATTTCACATTTGTTCTTAGTAACTTTTCTTCCCCTAAAGAAATTGATTTGTTCAGAGCTTAAGATGTTGATAAACATTGATTATTGGGTATTCAGAAATTTGGCCTGATAGCTGCATTTTTGTATTTAGCAACGTTACTTAAAGATTCTATGTAATAATATCGTTATACTTCCAAAAAGAAATTTTGAATATTGTTACGACAACATAACTACAAGACAACAAATGTGAGAGTGCAAAGTCACTGTGGAACAAGTGTGATATAACCCTTGAATATACTGCTGCTACTGCTATCACTATGTCTTCATATTCACAAGTAGTATTCACATGTCAAGGCCAAGTGCACTAGTGAAGACAGAAGCGTTAGATGATCTGTTGGTGTTGGTCTGTGAAACAAGACCTTTACAATAGCATCAGATGCTGCCTTATTTAAGCTAGTGCCTTCATTATTATTGCCACCAATAAGGCTGAAATTGCAAAATTTCCAAGCACAGAAAAAAAACTCTTGCTCATGGTGTTCTTAGATAAGCTACCTGAACTTTCTGTTCTTTACTGAGTCAACCCGGATGCAGTGCAAGCACAAGAAATGTCGTACAAAAAGATCAGTGGGTATGCTGGTACACAAAGCCACAGCAAATAAACTCATGTTATTTCTATTTACACTAATGTAGTGCATCCCTTCAAATGAACTGTCACAGTTATTCTTGATGAGGATGTCGTGCATGAAATGCAAATTATAAACTAGTTCCAAACAGCAAAAATGTAAACCCATGGATTGCAACAGAAGGAAATAACATTTATGAAATTGTTCTTATTGAGTTTATTCTAACATTTTCCATCTAATAGTGCAAATTAGTCAAGTAAGTTATATTTAATTTAATTTTATGGTTGTTTTCTTTTTGAAATCAGTACTGAATAAGACAACTCTTGACTAACTTCCTTATTCATACATGTGTAGTTGAATGCTCCCATTGAACAAACAGCTTATGAATGCGAAGGAAAATATTTGTGTACTGTGTGTCAATATTTTAGCAGTAGCAGATATTTTTCTTTGGGTCAATGGTACATAAAATACTTTAGATATCTGTTCAGTCCAGTAAAGGTTTGCAGGGTTTGTTGTGTCTTCTTCAATAGCATTTAAAATGTATGATTAAAAAACTTTTTTCTTAACTTTGCATCGGGTAACATACAGAAACACCTGCATTTGTGGAAACTCCTTGTCTGGCAGGGGTGTATTAGGCCCGAATGGGCTGTGAGTAGTTCTCACATTTGTGCACTGTGCAGCCAAGTGGTCCTGTTCTGGGAATGTTGTAAGTCGACACAGGACTTGTGCAGCTAAAAAAAAAAACCAAGACAGATAAACAGCTTCCAGCTTATTTTGTACTGCAAGCAGTTAAATACAGTGTTCCTGTATTTGCTGTTGCAGGGTCTCAGTTAATAGGCTCTCCTGGACTCACATGGGTCTAGCATGGGTTTCTTTGTTCTAGTGCACCAGGTAATCTGCAGCTCAAGGACCTGCCTGGAGAGAAGGACCTGTGTTGGTAGTGGTTACAGGTCTAAACAGTCTCATTACTCTGATTACTTTTTTAAAAGGCTACCTCAGATTCCAAATCTTGAAGATAACAAATATTTACTGAAAATAGTACATATGTATTTTATAGTTTTGTGTATCTTTTACAATTTATGTACTTCAGTCATCAAGATTTTTCTAACATTGCACACCGTATGCTTCCTTAACACCATAATCATCTTTAGTGAGGATCTTCTTAATACATATATCAATATTATTAGAATCTGATGTAAGACTTTTTACGGGTAAAAGGAGTATTCTGGAACAGCTAAAATCTAAAACCAATCATTGATAGAATAAAAATCTACATTTAAATATTTTTATACTTTTTTATTTACAAGAAACTGAAAGTAGAAATTGTTTTATCAACAAAATGGAGACATTTTAAGTTCCTCTTGTGGTTAGAAAGGAGAGGAGTGAGAAGAAAAATAAAAGTGTACAGAAGAATAACATGTTTGGTCTTTATCAAAAAACATGAACAAAAGATCATTCAACAAAATTATGAAGGAGAGAGACAAAGCTGATAAAAAAAATTTTTCCCCACAAAATTTGTCTTTGAAATGTAGAAACTGTTGCCACCATAAGCTTCTGAAATGAAAAGGATTCAAAAAGGATTTGTTGTTTCTTTGCTATCAATGATATCCAGAGTAATCTTATTTAATGATGACAAAAAATATGGTAAGAATATTACATCTGTAGCTGCAGAGCCTACACACATCTCTATTAGAGAAACAGATTATCCCACATGTGCCCACAGATGGGTTTCTTGCACTCTTATCTGAAGTATTGGTACCGCTGACACACATTAGATGAAATGTACTTGTGGTTAAAACTGAGGTGCAAATTCCTAAGTAATGGCTAGGCAAAGCTGCAGGTCAAAACAAAAGGCAGGCAAGCAGACAGTAGGGAAATTCCTACAGACTTCAGTGATTTAACTCTCACTCTCCTATTCTTTCTCACACAGCTTTTTTTTCTATCCTTTTAGCATGGTTTTTATTAAAGGTGCAATTCACTTTTAATTAGAGGTTAGCTGACACAGAATCATTAGAGGTAGACTGAATGTTTTATTCTAGTTCTTCATCTGTTTCACAATGCCTGCTGTTAAAATAATTAGAAAAGATTTAAAGGATAAGAATGCTTGTGGGAAAGAAAATGTTATCCATGTTGGGATATTTTTTATAATGTCAAAGGGGAGAGGATTTTTAAAAAGTGAATGTAACTTGTCCACATAAATTCGACTCTGTTATGTTCAATCTGACTATCCTGATTACACTGTTGTTATTACATTTTCTGATTACAGGAGACTGGAAAGAAAATGGTAGGGGCAGCTGTATCCAGACACAACTTCTTATTTGCTGTGTGCTTTGGATCACTCTTCCCCTCTGCTTCTCCATTTAAATGAAAGAGGTAATACTACTACTAACCACGTCCAGGTTATGTAAATGTAACTTCTGATGTTTGCACTGAAAAGCAGTAGGTGGTAGCAGTACATCTACACAGCATAACACTACATCACACAAACACCTGAGCTGGCATTGATCAGATGAGACATAGCCCAAGTATACTAGCAGTAGTGTATCAGCTTAGTGCAAAGTTTGCCAGAATAGGACTATAAAGCTTTCTTCTCTCTGGCCCCTTTGACGTGACTAGTCTTTATTAAATTGCCCATAGACTTCTGTATTCTAGGAATGTCCTTGATTGTTTGGATTCACTCTGTGATACAACTTTTGTGACTTTACTGTAGAGAAATATAATCAATATTTCACAGCATGAGAAGCAAGAGGAGGGTGTGATCATCTTCTGACATATGGATGTCCATACCCATCTCCAGAAATTCTCCAAGGCGTACCTGTGCATCCTTGTGTCCAAGCTAGCTGTGATTATTGCCATCAGGAAGCACTGCAGAATACACTGGAGTACCAGTAGCCCATTGGAATAAAAATAAAAGTTGACCATACAAAACTATGTGTTGTATTTAAAGCAATGTATATGCAAATAAAAATCAATTAAGGCTTTGGAAAAACACTAGATCTTTGTTAGTGTCATTAATAAACATAATTGCGTTTGGACATTGGACATAAAATAAGTATAAAATAGCCTACCTCGATATGAAAAGGTTAAATGGTTCCATAAAAGGAGTAATATGAGCAATTAGCCTTGTAGCGAATTTGTATGTTCTGCTTAAATGTTTGCAGTCCAAGCAATTAAGGACAGTTTTACACCAACCAACTTCAGATGTTGATAAGTCCAACTGTATTTTACACATTTGTGGAGTTAATATAGGAAAATATTGCATATCTGGTGGTACTAGAACACAGCTGTGATATAAGTGAACTATGCACCCAGTATACCTTGCATGATGTAACATATATAATTAATGAATACGGTTTATGAATACAGATATAAATTAAAGAGCTTACTGATATAAGGCATGCTCAAGAATTTAAATTGATTAACTGAAAAGGAATCTCTGATATCTGTTATATGTTTTGTCTCTTCTGTACCAAAATCATTATGAACATGACAGTGAACTGCTGGGTTTATGTGATAGAAAGGTTATTTGCTTGTTTTAGTTGAGCCAAACTAAAACAGAAGAGTTACTTATGTAGATTTTGCTGCTGTTTACTGACTGAGCACACACTGCTCATTAACATTTTTCATGTGACTGTTCAGATGGGCAGACCATCTCAAAACAATTCTTAGACTGGCCCTTAAGAGTTGGATTCTGCTGCTTAGATGAAGGCGTCTAGCAAACCGTGAGATGCTCCACAGTTTCTGAGATATCCACACAGAGCTGGAAAATGCAGTACAGCATCTTTAGGAGTCCAGCACCTTCCTGGAGCAGTAGCTGAAGATGAGAAACCCCAGGGAGGTAACCACAGACCAGAGCAACCATTTCCCTTTGTCAATTCTTCACTTAGGAAGAAATTCTTTACACTGAGGGTGGTGAGGCACAGGAACAGATTGCCCAGAGAAGCTGTGGATGCCCCCTCCCTGGAAGTGTTCAAGGCCAGGTTGGATGGGCCTTTGGGCAACCTGGTCTAGTGGAGGGTGTCCCTGCCCATGGCAGGGGGGTGGAACTAGATGATCTTTGAGGTGGCTTCCAACCCAAACCATTCTGTGATTCTGTGATTCTGTGATTCTGTGATCACTCAGACAACAACTGAAGATGTCAGCAAAGGCTGGAGGGCAGCACAGCACCTTCACCAGTCCCACCAAGAGAAAAGCTGCCTCTTTACTAATGAAAACAAGCGTGGTCCGTCTCTGGCGCAGGCCACAGAGAGATGCACATCTATATTACTGAAGTCTCTCGCCCTCCAGAAGAGGGTGGTGGACTAAAAGCTCTTGATGAGGAATGGCTGCTGGCCTGGCCCACCTCCTGAACTGCTGCCGGAAGATTTGGGGGATAGTGCTAACAAGTGGGCCCAGAGCTGTGCAGATAGCCTTGTCCATGCCGAGGGGAGCTCCCGGCCAGTCAGGCACTGTTTCCCAAGCAGGACGGCTGATGGCCGCAGCAGGGCCAGCCGGGGTGCAGCAGCACCCCCAGAAACACCCCTCTGCCCCTGCTTCCCCCATGTACCGGCCAGTGGGAGGAGACAGCTACCTGGTAGCCCTCACATCCACACGCAATGGGATGCAGTGGCTCCCAGAAACCCACCCACTGGCAGAACAACAGGGCTTTGTCCCTGCACCCCGGGCTCCCCGTCCAGGCCTCTCACCCCACCGTGAACTCTGCAGATGGCACCCTGCCAGTGGCTATGCACTGCTGGTCACCACAGGGCCGGGCCGTCGGGCAGCCAGCCTTCCTCCCGACCTCCCTGGCTCCCCTCTGCCGTGGCAGGCCCTGCTCACCTGGACCAGGACTGCAGCAGAGCCTCCCTTTTGGGGCACCACCACCCCCTCACCCTGCTGCAGGAGGCCGGTGGCCAGGGCCTCTTGGACGAGTGGCCTTGGCATTGCTGGCCTGGGTCGGGGAGCAGGTGCTGCTGGCTGGGGACTGCCCAACTGCCCCCCCCCAGGTGCCTGTAAAGCCACAAGCCGGCTCTGGGCATGGGTGGTGAGGAGAGAAAGGGAGATGGAGGGGAAACTCGCAGGGAGGCCGACTGGTGTGGTAGCCTGCCCGCAGGAGGAGGCACAGGAGGGAATGAGCGCTCAAGTTTCACAAACGCATCTCACTAGAAGCAAAAGTGGGAATTTTGCTTCTGATAAACTCTCTCTTCATAAAAGAGCAATTCTGGAGCTGTGAGAAACTTGTATCTGATCTTATAAGAGTATGGGCCTGGCACAGACTTGCTCTCAAAAAGATTTCAAGCTCTTGTAACTTGGTCTTCTGTCAGGCTTTGGGCCGGGGCATCTGACGTAGCCTAGAGGCTTAAATCACGAGTGTAATAGAAATGAGCTAGGACATCAGTTGAGGGAGACTGGTAACGAGTGCTGGGACAGCCTGCGTCAGCAAGGGGGCTGCTATGGCCCCTTCCTGCTCTGTGCTTGCCCTGTCTGCACCTTGCAGGGCAGGAGGGAGCAAAAGGAATATTTTTCAATATTTTTACTTCGCTAAATGTAACTTCCCTTGTAACGCGAAGCACATGCTGCAGGGGTAATTTTTGTTTCAGGGCACAACAGTCCTATTGTTAGCAAACAAGATTTCTCTACAGATCACCCTGGCAATACACTCCTTACCTATGATTTGTCAGGCCCTGCTAAAACAAGAGCTTGGTCTCAGTGCTCAGGAGCTCAGGTTTCAGCTGTTTCACCTTTAGTCTTCCCACGGCTGCAATGTAAGCTTTCTTGTTCAAATCATTCTATATGCAAATCG
This sequence comes from Aramus guarauna, assembly GCA_013400195.1. Lineage (NCBI taxonomy): Eukaryota > Metazoa > Chordata > Aves > Gruiformes > Aramidae > Aramus > Aramus guarauna. The sequence continues at coordinate 519,400 of VXBL01008005.1, read as the reverse complement.
GGCCATTCCTCCTCTTTCCACTCCTTTTCTTGCTGGGCAAAGAGTATTTTTATTTGATTGCTAGTTCTATCATCCTTAACACATCTTTGCATTTGAAATTTAAAAAGCCAGGCTGGCTGCTTACTTTTCTCATAATTCCACCATGATTCTTGTGTATGATCTTAGTAATGCAAAAGTTGGAACCATATGACCATCTGCCATGGCAAACTTGATCCATTAGTTATTTTTCCTGCATGTCTAATAGCAGGTAACATATGCATGTCCCCTTTTGGAATAAAAACATCTGCTGGGTATCTGCCTGCATGCCTCTGCATTGGTGCTTCAAATATTGATTGCAGATGATGCTATGAGCTTGATATGAGCAAGTTATGAGCTATGTTTTATGTTATAAGCAACCTGCTTGACCACTCTAAAAGGTTGAACTGCCAACAGAGGACACTGAATCTTTGTAGCTACTAAACTATTCTAGAAACAGAGATGCAAGAGAAAGGGTGCTTTGCTCTCTCATTTGCCAAAACCCTTACTATGTAAAATAAATAATCAGTGAATGGCTTGCATTTTTTCCCCTAATGAGAAATGTGTGTGGAAGAATGGGGGGACGTGAAAGGTCTCAAACAACTTGCCTTACTACTTTTCTGGATTTGTCAAGATTTTTTGGCAATGCTGTGTTGTGGTTTTTGGGTTTGTTTTTTTTTTGTTTGGTTGTTTTTGGGGTTTTTTTTTTGTTTTTTTTTTTTGGTGTGTGTGTGTGTGTGTTTTTTTTTTTTTCAGGTGGGCAGAAAAAAGGCTCAGCAGAGCTTGAATGTAAAGAACAAAAGTTGCACTAAATGCCAGCATTTCATAAATAATAGTGCTGTTCTCAAACTTCTAAGATTTAGGAAACCGAGAATGCCAAATACCAAGTAGGAGATAAATCTCCACAGTAAAAAAGTTACAATACTTAGTATTTTTTGTCATTAATAGCTAAGCTATGGAGACATATAGCAGAACTGTGATAAGATATATAGCCTGAAGGATGTAATCCTATAATCTTAAATGGACTGTGAGCATGCTTAGATTATCCTCATTCATCCCTGTTTGTTTTCCAGGCATGCACAGAGAAGATCTATCTGCCTTCTTTAAGGACTATTTAATCACAGAAGACACCTGTGAAAATTAGTGAGTTTAGGAGACCCCATCTAGTGAGAACAGTAATTAAAACAGTTAACATCCTTTGGGGACCTTTTACACATTGATGTTCAACCTGTGCACCAAAGGCCTGCACTTGACATATTTCTGAGCCTTTGAAAAGTTCTGCTTGCAGAGCAAAGTAGTAACATTTGGGGTTTTCATGACATTCAGAGGTGTCTCAATTAATTTTGTTCATCTTTTACTATTTTCCATGGCTGAAATGAAGTTAAGAGGAGAAGTGAGCACCTTAAGTTGAACATGCTAAATATAATTTTACAGAAGCATGAATAATTATTAGGTAATTCTAGTGTACGGCCTCTATAAACATTACAACACAGTTGAATATAGCTGAAAAAAAGAATAAAATATCGGTACTTAATGTCACAGATTTCTGGGATTTCATGTTTGTTTTATATTATGCATATTCCTCCTCCTTTCCTTAAAAGCGCTGTCAAGGCAAAAGCTGATGATAGCCTCTGAGGAAAGTCTCCCTGCGGCAGCATAAAGCAATCTGTCCGGCTTCTGACTGGGCTTGTGTGCCCCCCTCACCGCACTAAACCTTAAAGAGCCATTCTTCCATGGGCAGCTCAAGGATGGCCAAAGGGAAGGTACAGAGGGTCACTTTTTCCTGTTTTTTTCCTGCACATTGCAAAGAGACCCCCTCAGAGACAGAACCTGAAATGCTTTTTTGATGTGAAAGGTCCTGTGTTGCCAGGGTAGTGGAGACATACAAGAGAGAGAGGAAGAATCAACATGGATTTTGTGAAGCTAACTCATGCCTCAAAACTATTAGAGGGTAGAAAACATTGCGCAGGAGTAAATAACAGTTTTGACAGTGGAGGAAAATGAACGGAAGAGTTTCTCAGAGATCTGCGCTGGGACCATCTCATTTGACACGTTCATAAATGCTGAAGTGTCTTGAAGGTAGGGTGAATAGTGAGGAGACAAGTTTGCTGACCATGCTAAATTATTTAAAGAAATAAAGAACAATTGCACTGAAAAACCTGCAGAAGCATATTACGTGACACTGAGCAAATGAATGTTAAAAGGATGAAAATCAGTGTAGATAAATGTAAAACAACATACATAGGGAAAAAATCCAGTTTATCTGAACTTTACATATATAGTAATAGACATTAGTTTTTAGGATCGAGACTCTGGGATTATAGTAGATTATTCAATGAAAACCTCCATTCAGAGCTCAGCAGTGGTCAAAAAGGCATAAAACCCACCAGTTCTGGTTCAAGCAGTCCTTCATGTTTTCAAAAAGCATTTGAATGACTAAGAAAAAAAGAGCCGAAAGAGTCCACGTAGCTAGGAGCCTTCATGATAGAAAAAAGATAACTAAGGGAGGAAATAGTACAGGTCTTCATTATCATATGTAACAGAAAAAAGGTGACTAAATCTTAATTGTTTGCTGCTATTTTCTACCAACTGTTGGAGTACTAATTGAACACAGGAGATAGCAAATTCATGGCAAAGAAAACAAGACTGTTCTTCACATGATTTTTAGTTATTTGTGAAACTCTTGAAGCGTCCACGTGACATTAATGTGGATGCTAATGTTGATAAGAATTGGTTTTGACATTATACCAACTAGTCATAAGAGCACAACTAGCCTTGAAACCCTAAACTTGGTATCACGTATATTGCTTTGATCAGCTTCAGATACTAACATCCTTTTAGTCAGCCCAACATATGAATGAGAGCAGAAGCAGGATCTTAGTGTCTATGGCAAAGATAAGTACAATAAATATAAGAAAAAGTAAATTATTCTTAATCCTCAAAACTGGACAGTGAATCGATCTGAAGTTTTTGGTTTTAATGGAGGTTGAGCAAGTTGATTATTCATTCGTTATTTTCCTTTCTTCTTGAAGATATGTGCATTAGATATGAGCACATCATAAATACTGTGTGAAAACCAATCTGGTCTTTGGGTTAATGATCTGTGGCAAATTTAATTCTCTTGCATCCTTGGCAATGATGCTATGTTAGCCCCCAGTCTTTGCCACATCACACATGCATATATGAGCATAATCTTTCCCAACAAAAATATAGACATTATCTACATATAAAGTGAACTTCACTTAGAATGTATTCACAGCTTACTCATTTATTAGCTGATAGATTTGGTGTCATAATAAAAAACTAGATAGGGAGAATCATTATAGCTTAAAATGATTGTTTTTTCCTCATTACAACTAAAAAATGCAGAAAACACAAAAAGTCTGAGTTTATAGGTGTTTCCACTCTTTTAAATTAGGAAACATTTTAAATTCAAGAAAAAATGTAAATCAGAAATTAAAAATATGAAATCTTGAAAGTAGAATTGGAATAAGTATAAGTGTTCCACAGCATCTTTTTTAAACTTTAGAAGCAGCATGGCTTGAATTTTGGGAAAATTCAGTCATTTTTAATGATAACAGAACCAGCCTAAAAATGTGAGCAACACAGTACATTTCTTAAATTGTGTTTTTACTGAATGTAAAGAAACACAAAGGCATTATTTTAGCTTGTATTCTTTCTAGAAAGTAGTAAGCTTACTTTCTAAAGATTGCCTCTTTCCTGAAAGAGAGAGGTCTATTCCCAGCTCCTAAATGTGGATGTTTATTCTAGTCTGCGTTTTGATGAATTAGAAATTGTACGTTGTTCAGCCTGGCAATATTTTAACATATCAGTCAATACTGCTCCTCTTTTTCTTTTCATTTGTGGTCCAGTGAACATTTGTGATGAAAGTCAAAATACATTCCTCTGTTGTAAGGGATATAGTGCTTATCTCAGGATTAAGAAAAAACGAGAGAGGTCTTTTTCTTACATAGCAGAACATCTTAGTCCAAGTCTAAGACAGGAGGAACATACTGCAGCAAAGGAATTTCTATGTACAATTAGTAGAAAAATTCACATAATTAGATTTTGGATAGATATGGGCTTCTATTTTAAATAAAGTGTTCTAGATTTTGAAATTAAATGAATCAAGATGATCCCTCCTGTTCTCTAAAAGATTACATCATGTTATCAATGTGGTTTCAGTTCTAAGCAATGCAATTATCTTCTACATTTCATCCAGTTATCACAGCTGCACTGTAAAATTGTGCCATGTTAAAAGCCATATTCTTCAACTCTTCTGAAAATACACACTCTCAAAGGGGTTTTGGTGGTCTGGAGAAACCTGCTTCTCATAGAATAAGAATTTTTGCAGTAAGAGGGACAGATTCTCTGTGCTCGGTATGTGAATGGTAAACATCCAATGTCTAGACCTGCATGTACAAAAATAAATAATGGCCCCAGAAAATCCTCTTTTTTATAAAAGACATTAGAAGTGGCTACTATGTTTAGAAACATGGCTCATGCTTGGAAATATATGTAAGCAGTCCTTGAGCTGCTGGAGGCTGGTGTTTCTGCAGCATGTTTCTTCAGCTTTCCAGGGACTTGCAATTTCTCCAGCCTGTTTTAGCAACCCCCAGTGCTAACTTCTCCCTCTATATATTTTTCATGGAGCATATGGTAGGTAGCATTACTCAGCTAACAGATGTGCCTTTATGATGGCTACAATTTGTACTGTGCATGCAGGAACTTGGAGTATATAAACAGAGGTTGGTAACACTTGATAAGGTCATTATACTGGCTATTTTTGTTATATGTGTCAGCAAGCTCCAGGACTCAGGGAACCCAGAGCAATATATCTGACAAAGACCACATTTTTATACGTTGCTTATTGTAGATGGGCTGTTAAGATTATTTGATTTATTAGCTTTTTATGGGCCCTCTGCTATGCTAGTATGATGGGTACCTTGGCAGTCCCTTTCATTAATATCCCATAATAGAGTATTTATGATACCACCATTGACTCCTCAAGACATATTTTACATCTCTGCATAGTAAGTTAAAAAGCTGGATAGACATGAGTTTAGTGTCAGGGAGTAATAAAAAAGGCTGGTTACAGTTACAACAGTGTGACTGTTGACTAGGCTAGTAAGAATGAGGATCCACTTTAAAAATCAGGAAAAACGCAAGTTTATTGACCTTCCTTCACAACCAAATACAGTAAATATTGTGTCAATGAAGAACGTTGAAAATGGACACTGCAAGCTGCACTGGATAATGCAGCCCCCTTAAGGTACTGTTTTATGTTCTTCTGAACCTTGGGTTTGGGGGGCTTACACTGACCCAACTTGGTTAGTCCCAGCAGACTTGGTCCTCTTTCCTGCAAATGACAGTGAAAGCAAAAAAGGCCAGTCAGTTGTGAGGTCTGAAAAATCCCCTTTCAATGCTTTTAAATCCAAAGGCACATAACATGCACTGAAACCCATGTTCTTTCTGAATGTGCAGAGATGAGCTATTTTATTCTATTACTGGGAGAATAAAAAGGAAGTTCCTTAACAAGGATGAAAATGCTGCTGGGCAACATTGAGTCAAATTTTGCTCTGCTTTACATCTGAAATCATTGGAGTGGGTGCAGAATAAACTATGGTACAATGCCTTTTGTCTTCATATATTCTAATAATTTCTTAATAATTGTGACTCAGTATATCAATGTGTATCCATGTTTGGTGTTTTAGGTTTTTTTTCCCTCTCAAATACACCAAAGTGTACTAAGAAAGCACTAAGCATAGTCTGAGATACCCTACCACACTGTTTGTACGAACACATGTTTAAGTATTTTCAGACCTTGATCCTTTCAGCACAAAGGGGTGGAAAATGCAAACAAATCAAACTGTCTTTGTCAATTGTTCTCCCCAGATGTAAACTAATAAGCAATTGATCCTTCACCCATTCCTAGGACTCCCTTGCCTGTATTTTTACATTTGTGCAATGAGTTACAGCTTCGGCAAAAGGCAAAAAATCTGAATCAGATTACAGGCATTCACCCAAGACAACAGGCAACTGGGAACTGGGCCAGAAGACCCTTCCTATCGGCAGGGCAAACCTACAATGACCTAAAATGAGCACAGTTTGGCCTTGAGAGAAGGGGTGAGCAGCACAGTGTGCTGCTCTGTCAGCTCCTTGTCACACCAATGGGCTGAATCAAATCCTGGAGGTATATCTTTCTCTAGTTGATAAAGTAAACCTAGAAAACTGTACACCTTTTAGATTGCTAATATTGTGGATCTCATCAGCTGTATGTATAATACATACAGGATTTTCAGCATTTATTCTGCACAGTGCAATTTGACTCCTTTAGGAAAATTATGGTTAGGTCTAGCCAAAGCCATCTTTAACACATTAAATTTCTCTATGCTAGAACTAAACACAGATTTAGATTTCTCATTGAAAAAATCAACGTAGACCTTAGAAGGCTTTTTCACATTACAGAATACAGTTTGGTGGTGATGGCAGCGTGGTATTCAGAAGTAGCTTGACTAAAGAAAAGGTGTGACAAAGTTCCAGCAACAGGACTAGTGGGGTAGGACAAGAATGGCAAAGCTCAGTGAAGGCTTCATGACTTTGTTCCTCTCTTGTAGCCCATTACCTGCCATTCTCTCCTTTCCTTCCCCATATTCACCTAAGTATCAGGACTTCCAGATCTTTTCCTTTCTGCATGGATATTTATCTCCTTTAGATAAGTATTTACCTTTCCTATAATGCATCAGTGTAACCTCCTTGCCTACCAGAGAAAAGAAAGAACCTGCTACAGATACTGAGTCCATGGCCAGGAGTAAGGAAATAGATGTAGTGGCAAAAGAGCCCCCTGTAGTGCTAGATTTTCTGTTCCTACCACATTGGACTAACAACCCACCTCTGCAGGGCTAGGTGGGTACACCTGGTACACATCTAGGGATGGGTGCACATCCCAGTCTTTCTTTGTATGGCAATAGCAGAAAGGGAAGCAATGGAAAGAGGAGTGCGTTTGATACACGCCTTTCCACTCACTCTGTGCAGCTGCCCATTTTATCTGTTCCTAGTATTGGCCAGTGCTCTGACCATCCAAAACAAATCAGGCTTACAAATAAGCATCTATTAGTCAGCTGGAGATCCGACATTTTTATAATCACCTATGAATATACCAGATTCAAGTGGAAGGAGTGCTTTTGCTATTACTTGAGATCATCAGAAGGGCTGCTGTATTTTTCAAGGCAATTTCTGTGAAAATCATATTGTGGTTTCTAGTTCAGTACACACCAATTTACTAGCTGAAGACTATGATCAGTCTCTATTAATTGATCTATACAGTTAAACCAAAATGCTTTTTATTCCCCCTGATACTATAGCACTCAGCTTATAGATGAGACTACAAAGAACCTATATGCTGAGTTTTAAACCTTCCTGTGCCAGTGGTCAGTCACTCTTACAGTAGAAAAGAGTTTCCTGATGTTCAGATGGAACCTTCTGTGTTTCAGTTTGCGCCTCTTGTCTGGTCACTGGGCACCGCTGAAAAGAGCCTGGCTTCATCGCCTTTGCACCCTCCCTTCAGGTATTTATGTACATTGATGAGATCCTTCCTGACCCTCTCTTCTCCAGGCTAAACAGTCCCAGCTCTCTCAGCCTTTTCTCATAGGAGAGATACTCCAGTGCCTTAATCATCCATGTGGCCCTTTGTTGAAGTCTCTCCACTATGTCCATGTCTCTGTTGTACTGAGGAGCCCAGAACTGGGCACAGCACTCGCAGTATGGTCTCACCAGTGCCAAGTAGAGGAGAAAAATGATCTCCCTCAACTTGCTGGCAATACTTTGCCTAATGCAGCCCAGGATACCTTTAGCCTTCTTTGCAGCAAGGACACAGGTGCTCATGTTCAGCCTAGGTCCTTTTCTGCAAAGATGCTTTCCAGCTGGGCAGCCCCTGGCATATACTGGTGCATTTCTCCCCAGGTGCAGGACTTTGCACTTTCCCTTGTTGAACTTCATGATGTTCCTGTCATCCCATTTCTCCAACCTGTCAAGGTCTCTCTGAATGGCAGCACAACCCTCTGGTGTATCAGCCACTCCTCCCAGATTGGTGTCATCAGCAAACTTGCTGAGGGTACACTCTGCTCCATCATCCATATCATTTATGAAGATATTGAACAGAATTGGATGTGGTATTGACCCCTGGGGCACACCACTAGTTTCTGGCCTCCAACTTGACTTTGCACTGCTGGTCACCACCCTCTGGGCACAGAGGTTCAGCCAGTTTTCCGCTCATCCAGCCCATACTTTATCAACTTCTCTGTGAGGATCTTATGGGAGACTGTATCAAAAGTCTCAATGAAGTCTAGTTAGACAATATCCACTGATCTTTCCTCATCTACAAAGCAAGTAATTTCATTGTAGAAGGTTATGAAGTTGATCGAGCATGTTTGTGAAGGTTGTTCTTCTTTCAGATAAAGTCTAGATAAACCAGTTCCTTTCTTTCATAATGCAGTTGGTGCAACAATAAATCATTATTTTGAGAGTGTTTCTCAATTATTCTATAAATTGAGATGATTGAGATCTCAAATTGTAGATATTTTTATTTCATAGTCAGTATCTTACAAACTTTTGGTAAAAAAATTTACATTTTTGGAAGTATGCTTCCAAGATTTCCATGTTCTTTATGTAGCATTTGGCTTTATAACTGTAGTCCCTTTCTGTTCTGCATTATTTATATCAAAAGATTTTTTTTTCCAGTGGGACTGGTGATGTCAATGGGTGTTACATTCGCCTTACCACCAGATTTGTGTAATCTGTTGACCCTTTTCTTATAGACCCTATATTGGTCTGTATTTTTCTAATGAGTTTTCCATGTATTAATATCTATTCAGTCATATGTTGGAAATATGAGTAAGCCTTAAGTTTTGAATGGAAAACCATTTTGTAAGACAAGGAACAAACATGAATAATTTAAGATATTTATTGGAATAAGGTATCAAAACTGAAGAAATAAGCAAGCTGACACCTGTAAGAATGAAACCCATTAATGCTAACAATTGAAAGAATTTTGCATCATTTAGGTAGACTAGTATAGAGAAATCACCGTGAAATAGATAACTTCTAAGGGAAGAATATCATAGTAGATTAAATATTGATAAAAGGATTGTAAACAATGCACAGCATATATTAACATATGATAAACTATTCAAATTTGAAACTGCAGTGGAGGAAAGATTTTTTTTCTCAGTCTTGCTTCTTAGACAGCATCAAATGCCAATGTCTAATTGAACCTACAAAGCCATGTTAAAACAAACAAAAACAAAAACAAAAACAAAAACAAAAACAAAAACAAAAACACCCCCACACTCAAAATTTATTATATGTGCAACTTATGTTGTTGAGTTTAGCCTGATTTCCAGAGAAACAAGGGATATATGATCTTTATGTTTGTCAATAGACTCCACTAATATTGAACCAACTATGCAATCTCAACCAAATTTGACAAACACCAAATACATACTCTGGTTTAGTGTTTTGTCATTGCCAGGTCCAGTGAGAGTTCTCACCACCAAGTCATAGCACCTCTTTCTTGCCTTCTAGCTCTCCTTCTGATCCCAGGAAACTTCCAATCCAGTACACAATGGACCAGTCCAGCTCATCCACTGACCCAACTTAAGCAATAGGAGAGACACTTCTGACAAATACCCTTCAGCCTTGTAATAAGGTTGCTTTCTAGAGATAGTTTGGATGCTTTTGAATTGAGGAATGTCACACATTCAGGGTGGTAGCTCTGTGTAAAAATGCTGTGTCAAAGACAAGTGGCTGCTCTTCTAATGCCTTTTTACAGGAAAAAGCACCTCCAACTGCACTATGTCAAGGCACAAAGCCTCTCAGATGACTAGGTATGTTTGAACTCATATCTGAGCATGCCACTTCAGAAACAGTGCTACCTCTTCCATTCCTCTGTCAGTTAGGTGGAAGAGAGAGTGCAGCCTTCCAGACCTGTTGGCAAGAGAAACTTTTGGGCCAAGCAGGGAAGCATCCAGGACTCAGTGACTGCTAAACTAGTTGCTTTTGAGATTGTATGTTTGGATTTATGTGCCTTTGTGCATCTGCAGCATGTTCTTTTATAGATGTGTAACCTGGCAGACTAAAATGGTTGCCTTTTTAATAGTATCTAAAAAGTTTTCCTAAATAACAGTATTCATCAAATGCAGCCACTTACCAGGTTCTCAAAGCCTTATTCACTCCAGTAACTATTACACAGTATAAACACAGATTCTGAGTAAGTTAAAGGGGTCTGAAATCCATATGATTGAAAATATGTTGGCTCTGGACAAAGACCTGCAACTTTTAAGTTCTCACGTAAAAGACATTCACTTCTTTACAGAAATGTTTTTTAGTAAGTAATTGGATTTACATAACTTGTTAGTGATATAAAGTGATTAAAGGGGATCACATTTCAAACAACATTTCTAAAGGGATATTTTTTAGAAGAGTCTGGTCTTCCAACTTATTTTCAGCTTGCCATTGAAATACTGCCATTTTTCCATTTGCTCTGCCAAATTATCAGTGAGTCTCCCATGTGCCTACTTAAACAATGCTCACAGTGGTGAGAGTAATAGGACTCTGAATCAGCTAAGCACTCAGGTTTCAATGTAAAAGTAAAAGTATCCCTGTAGCATGAACTTTTGTCAGGCATCTCATCATCACATGTCCCAGGCGAGGGATTTTTGTCTCAAGAGAATAACTGAAACAGAGAGTTTCATTTAACTTACAAGGGAAACACAATGATGAGGTTCAGACATCATTATTACCACACCACAGTAGAATATGAACAGAGCTGTAAATGGAGAGACTTGGCATTGCACTGAATCAAAGACAAGAGTTTTTCCAATGGTTCTGTTTCTCAATTCAGGGCTCGGTTGTTGAGCAAGTTAATAAAATACCTCATCATTAATTATATAATTTTATAGTCTTTTATATCTAAGCGTCATGCAGAAATTAACTAAAATTAAGTAATTTAGGAAATATTCCAACTTTCCCAACTATAACACATGTCAAGTTTTATTTAAAGGAGTAGGGAGAAGCTGTAACTTGAAAATAATGCTAAACATTAACACAGCATAAAATATTAAGGCTGTATATTTTAAAGCCTATACACTAATACAGTGAATTTTAAGCCAGTGTGAGTCACTGCATTTCTACTTTATTCCTTGTGGTATACTAAATATTAAGTTTGCAATAGATGGAATGATAATACAGTATTCTAAGGCTCTCTATGTTTACATAGAGTACAAGAAATAAAAACTAGCTATCTAGTGTGCTTAGTACTTGCATCTATAGATATTGTAATGCAAAGTCACAGGCAATAGAGGAAAATACTTTCTAACACTATACTTATCAGAGCTGGTTTTATAGTAATCATTAGTAGTGATGTCTACATAGAACTCAGAGCACTTTACGAATTTATGTACCAGCATCTTCCCCATTTAACAGATGAAGGTATTGCAGTCCCTAATGATAAAATGTTCTAAATAATGTAAAAAACCCTATGGTTTAATCTCAAATGTTGCTTAACTACAGAATGAAGTGTTATGGCATTTGACTGGAATCATACATTTTGGATTAACGTGATTCAAAACATAAACATTGATAGTAAAATTGCATGCATACATATCAATATGTAAATACTGCATAGTGGTAATTTTCTTTGTAAAAATTTGCGTTCAAAGATCAACCAGTGATAAGACACCAGCCCTGGGAATACAATACAAGTTTTCTGCATGCCAATGCTGTGCACAAGGATTGTGCTGCACTGGCTCTAAATTGCAAACAGACCTTTCCCTGTGGAAGTCCACTTTTATACATACTGCTTCAGAGGAGGAGAACTACTATGCCTGTCAGATTAATAATATATGTTTTTTAAAAAAAAATTCCCTAAGAACTATTAAAATTATGTTAGAATGGGAAAGTTCCAGAATATCTCTGATCATTAGGTTTATGCATATAACATCTTGTTTCAGCCTATAGAATTATGCAATTAATATAGATCTTTTATGTACAACAATTTTGTAAGAAAATCCCCTTATCAATGCTGCTGGTGGGAGTGGAGAGATTCTATTGTCAATTTCTGAGAAAGATGAAAAAACAACCACAGCACAGGGGAGAAAAACAATAAATGGAACTTTCTTCCAGGCATTCTGGCCATTAATAATTGAAACCCCTTACAATGATCTGAGTCAGATTACTAGAACAGGTTTTGAAAAATAACCTGTTGTGTTACTTCCCCGCTAACCACCTCTGCACCTTTGGTGAACAGCTGACAGTCTGGCACCTATGAAGTGTACATTTCTTACAGCCCTCAGTCCAGGAAAATGTAGAAGTCCTGTGTTATCTTGTCTCTGTGAAGAAAATATTTGTATCTTGGGAAAGAAAGATGGCTTGATTTGAAGTACCGCTCAACAGATCCTAGAACTTGATTGAAATCATACAGCTTTGCATTAAAGTGATTTTTAAAAATAGTAATAGCGTGACTATAGTGTAATTACAGCCAAGTCTGCCTGTATTCTGATGCTGAAAACTTGGTAAAGCAATTTTCACCTAAGAATAGTCTGAATGTAGCTTTGTGGTACTTTGGATACTTCCAGACTGATTTACTATATTTTGTGAGACAAGATTTTTACGGTACTCCCAAACTTTCTTCTGCACTGCGGCTTTTTCTCTCTTCTCTGGAATGATGCTGAGTATCCTTTTCATTTGCCCTCTGCTTTGGGTCAAGAGGACTTCTTCACTAGTTCTCACCGAATTATGAAAGTATACACCCTTTTCTCTTGTATTCTTCAAGAGTAGAAGAGTAATGCAATTGTGATTCCCCTCCTCAGCCTCTTCCCCCCCCCGCCCCGGCTTATATATAGACTGTCTCTCCTTTCAGATGGGAATACTTGTCTCCTTTCTTCTGGCACCCGGGCCTCAATTAGCTAATTTAACTATCCATGTTTAACATTTTAGTAACCAAGCCATTTTATGTTCCCTCTCTATTCCATGGAGCAACAGAGATCTTTAGCTGCACTTTGTCCTAGCAATACAAAACTTTACTAAGACCCTATTCATAAGCTAGATGGTTTCCCTTCACCAGCTTTCAGGCTAGGTGACACCAGTCCTCATTTTTGTTAACCAGATTAACAGTACACTTTGTATAATATATGTGACTCCAATTTCTTCCTCAAAACTTTGCATATGTGGTTTGGTGGGTGAAATTGGAACATCACACGTTCCTGCAATCTGTCCATCTCTGACACCTTTATTTCTTTATTCAGTGGCTGATCTGATGCTGATAGAGGTGTCAGAAGAAATTGCCTAGCATACACGTGGGTTTGTCGCTCATATGAATCAGTTTTATCACAGCTCCAGAGCATCCCCAGAGACAGTACTAACTGCTTTGTTTTTAATTACAAAGTCACTCTTTGGGTTTCTTAATATGGACAGCTGTGTAGCCATTCATAGCATCATCTTTTTCAAAATTTAGAATACAAATAGTACCATTTAACCATCTTTTCTCTGAATTTAGCTATTAAGTTTTCAAAAGAGCCTCCATAGCATTCATCCCAATTACTGTTCAACTATTTCTAAGGTATCATGTCTATCCCAGAGACAATACGTGTTTTAGCACATCTTGACACAAAGCACATTCTCTTACCCAAAGTGCCTGAAATAAAATAAAGGCTAAGAGATTTAAAGCAGAATTGTGGCTTAGTTCAAAGCCAGGGTTAAAGAGACATGGTTGGGTTTGGTTGTTTGGTTGTTTGTTTTTTTTTAATTGCATCTTAATTGCTCATCAAATAGAAACAAGTTCTAGTTATTTCCTTGGGAATACAAGGCAAACCCAGAAACTGAACTCAAGCTCTGAAGTAAACATAAAGCCTTGTTGAGATATCTTAATTTTTTTGTGGGTTTTGTTTTTGTTTTGTTGTTTTGTTTTGGTTTGGGTTTTTTGGTTTTTTGTTTGTTTGTTTGTTTGTTTTTGTTTTTAAATGAGCTGTTTAACTAGTAGGTTGAAACAATCCTGACATTTTAGCCTCTTTTGACATTTCCAGTTAGCCAGTATGTGGGTCTTTCAAAACATTTCAACACCAAGGAGTAATTTGGTGATGTAGTCAGTCTTACTTATTTACAAAGAATGCACACAAAAATCTTTTTTCTTAGACACCATTACAGTTAAACAGTAAAAGGCTGTTTCTTTGCCCAAACTCTCAAGCTTCATTCTGCATAGTATTCTCCCACATCTTAAATGGATAATTCTTACCTCTGCTTCTTGTTTTTTGGCTACTTCTTTTTCTCTGTTTCTGAAGGTTTTTTTGGCTGTTCCTAAAACACACCTCCATCAAATGATACAAAGTTCTAGCACCCATTTCCCCTTTAGTCTTCCACTTGGTCTGTGTTTTGGTAGGGGATCCTGTTGTTTCAGGTAAGAGGAAATATACCTTTTATGTCTCATCTTAAACCTATTGTGAATGATAGGCTTGTCCCAGCATCCACAAAGTTTCACCTAACTTTTATTGCACTTCTTTTATAATCTCAGTCTTGTTTAAAATGAAGTAGTTCCAATCTGCTTGACGTTTTAACCTGAGGCAACAAGCAGAATAAAATCTTCATGTTCTAAATGCCCATCTTGTTGTGCTTTTATATCATTCAGAAAGTATCTGTAGTAGATGTGATATCTAGTATGGTATGGAGTGGCATAGGTTGTGCTGCATCTAACTTTGGTAGCTAATTTTAATCTAACTGTAGAGTGTCTTAGTGAATAAACTGCCCTTAAATGAGTGCCTATAGCACCTATGTAGAAACAATTAAGAGAGACTGGTGCTTTTGAAGGCCTTGAGACTAATGCCTAAAATCAGGCATAATGTGAAATCAGATAATTTAGATTTGATCCTATGGCTCTATGTGACCTCCCCATGGCCTGGAACGGGTCAAGAAGCAAACTGTCCTGTTAAGCACGTTTGAAGGTCATCCTGGCAGAGGGCAGTTCATTTGCTACAGAAGGCCACTGTCAGGTGTTTTTTTTAGCCAAATCAACGTTTGAAACTTTTGCTCAAATAACACTCCCTCTCAAATCCTCTAAATATACTCCTTAATTGCTCCAGCTGCAAATGGCTGAATCATTAGCATGATTCTGATCACATCATTCAAATGTAGTTCATATGTTTATATAAAACTTTCTTGGCTTTTAAAAACTGACTTTTGACACTCCATAACGTTTGAGCAGAAAAATACCATAGAAACTGCATAAAGTTTACATAGGACAAAAATCACAAACATGCAAATCTTCACAGCAATCTTTCATCCGTGACTCCTAATATGACAAACTTTTCTGGTTAGGATCTCTAATGGTTCTTATTGTCGAGGACAGCTATTCATACTTCACAACATTCAGCCCATGACTGAGAGGTATCCGCTGTAAAGTAATTTATAGGCGTAACAGCAATATAATAACTAGTATCAACCAGTGTTCATGAACTGTTATTCCTGGCTAGCACCATTACAACCACCTGGCTGATATTCATTGTCCTCCACCTCATTCTTGCCCTTCTATTGTCCTCCACCTTTTAAAACCTAGCCAACAACTCCACTAATACAGCAACAAATTTACTGGCAAGCTCTGCAACAGCTGAGCCCATCCCAGTTGCTCTGTGCCAGTCAGCCAGCTGGTAAGCTGGGAATGATCTGAGAACTGGCTGTAATGCTGTTTCACAGATCAAAAAGAGACTCTGCAGTATTTGCCTTAGAGAGGTTTTTTTTTCCCTTTGCTATGGCATTGTTTGCTGATTATAGTTGTTGGCATAGAAAAGTTAATATGGAGAACAGGAAAGAGAAACATAAGGGAATAAGTTAGGTAACTGCACTTGGAAAGTAGGAAAGTATTTCCTAAAAGTGAATGAAGAATTCTGCAAAATACAAAATTCAGAATAAATGAGGGCAGTTAAAATATCACACTCATTTCCATAGTTGATGTAATACCAATGACATTACTCAATTTAAACTAACTGCATGGGCAAATTGCTAACTAAAAGTCTTGGTGCTATTGAGTACTTCTGGTTTTACTATACCTACATTCTTTCCTTTTGCTATGTCCCACTGCTTGTCTTAACACCTCTGTTTTCTTTCTATTCTGCTACCTTTATTCTAGTACATGTTTAGGAAGAGATGAAGTTATGGGACTATCTCGTTCTATTGAGGTGTCCTTTTCCAATCCTGGAAGTATTTGTCTCTCCTCAGATCTGCTAGCATAGAGCTCTAGTGACATAAAAATTATGTTCTTAGAGTTTTAGTTACCTCAGTGCTTCAATTTATATTGTTCCAATACACTGAGTTATGCCCACATTAATAAATTAGGAAGTCATTTGAGCTTGGTCTCCCCCAGCAAGGTGATTGCCCAGCCATTCAGTTAAGGTCATCAGTCTCTCTTCTGCTTTAATAAATGTTTAATTTTATTCTATATAGAGTGCAATAGCTCTAAGAGTGTTGCATTCCTTGATGATTATTTAGGAGAAATTTGAAGACAAGCTTTTAAGTATAATGAGTTTTTAATGATAAAGCAGGTAATACTGAAAGAAAGCCTGTCTAAGGGATGAGGAAAGAGAAACTTATGCCTGATCCAACCTGCTAACACTAATTATTAACTGCATAGCTCCATATCACATACTCCAGCAAGTTCTTGATTTCATCACCAACCTCTTTAAGGAATTTTTATCTTTACAAACAGAACATACTGAGAAAATGAAGTAGAGTTTGAGAATGAGATAGGGTATGCCCCCTTGATAAAAGAAGGAACGCAGGTCTGAATTAAAAAACAGTCAAGCAAAACTTCTGTGGTTTAAATTCACCAAAGTCACCATTGTGAGTTGCAGTTCCCAAGGACTCTGATGGTTCTAGAAAACATGTCTCCCCAGTTCTCAAAGTTTTGTTATACCCTGATGGAGAACCTGAAAGTTTTTAAAATCTTGATGAAATTCACAGAGGGTAGGTACTTCCCACTCAGCTGATGTTTCTACAGGGACTTTGCCAAATATGTTCAAATTCAATAAGGAACGTGTTCCAGTGTGTCCTGTGCAAAATGTGGTGTAAGTCATGGAGAAATGCAGTTGCCATTGAAACCATGGTGGCAGCCTGTTCCCCCTTGCAAGTCATCGAGTCTCCATGGGAACTCTCAGTGTAGTCTTCAGGCTTAGGCATGGCTCTGTGTCGTGGGACTACTGGTGTGTAACTTGCTTGCTCAGGGCATAATTGCCTTTAGAAGCTACTTACAAATTCTGTACAGTAATGAATTTTCTCCAATAAATTAGTGAAGTCATTTGTATCTACCATGGTCCCAGTATGATAATCACTGAATTGACTTTCACCTTGGTAACACGCTTGGTGTTTAAACAGCAGCTAAATTTTCTAAGCTCCAGAGAAGAAAACAAAAACAAAAACAAAAAAAAACCCCAACATTTTTGACCATTGGCCTGCTACTGTAATCACTATAAAAACATGAGATTCTATCTGAAAGAAATGAAATCTGTTTTCACATCTTCTGTAACCAATATATGAAAATGAGGAAACTATAGCATTTTTAACAGCAGGGATTGTATAAAATATTGCATCTGCAGCCCAAGTGCCACTGCTTTGTCCTGGGATTTCTGCCAAACCAGGAGGCTGTTCAGTTGTAATTAACATTTCTCATCCCAATATCATTGTTGATGAGTCCCCACACAGTTTCAAGTACAGCTGCCTGCTACAGTGGTTCATTATGAACACAGGACCTCTGCTGACTCCCTTCCCTTCTGCTCTACTTATCGTGGCCACTTTTCACTTCTACAAAAGAATCACGCAGTTCCCTTCCTGCCAGACTTTGTGAGGTAGCTCCGTCATCTCTTATTTGAAGATCTGCATATTGCTTTTGGCTTGATCCATTTGAGCTTTGTTGCCTCTAGGAAGTCTTTCATCTTTTGTTTGGATCTGCTGGACTTCATTTCTTACTGGACTGATTCCACCTTGAGTTAGATGTCCTTCACCCCTTGTTAAATTATTCGTCCATTCAGTTTGGTGTTCAGATTAGCCAGATCAGATCCTGACGCATTTCGGCCTGGCTCTTCTGAAATTCCTTGGCATCACTTCTCTGCAGTCTTTGGAAGCTTTGCTAAAACTAAATGGAAGGCTAAACAATTACAAGTGATGTAGTGATGTGAGCAACTGTTCTGGAGGATACATTATATAAATGGTCAGCATGAAACACAGTGGTAACCAGCCAGTATGGGAAAATTGCTTAGGAAAATGGAGACTTCAGTTATTTTCCTCTACCATTCTTAACAGAGACATCAAAAGAATATACTGGAAAAGGACCTATTTTTAAATAAAATGAGTAGCTTTTACTACATTTAACTATTCTATCTATAAATTTTATTTTATCTATTTTATCTATACCTTTTATTTTTTCAACTTCTTACTTCTGCTGGAGTTGTTATTACTTACTGATTGATCTAGCCAGGGACCAGAGACTTTGCTTCAGCAACATCCCTGTTTCAAACAAGTTATCACTGAAGCATAGATGAGAGAAAACAACAACTTACAAAGGGAGTTTAAGGACCCAAAGAGACAAATCTGGACAGTTTTTCTAATCACCTTCCTACAATGATAGCAGTCTTAGCATAGAGGGTTTTCTTAGGGTATTTTAGAAAAAGAGAACAACCAGATGATGAAGTCTAGCTAACTTGGGTGATTAGCAGGGTAGATGATCTCACAGTAGTGAAGAAGACAGAAGCACCTAAGGTGGGTGGAGCTAGGTACTCTTTAAAGCAGAGACAAATTATTTTATTTTTGCTGCAGTAGAAACCAGGAAGCCACGAAGGCAGGAAAATGAAGGGGTGACCTTACTCATGACCTGGAAAAATTATCTTTGCATCACTTTTCTGAATGGAATGGGAAAAGATCTATTTTGGCCAAAGAAGGGTCCTTACATTTCTGGCTGGCAGCAACATTCTCCTTCACTATTAGGAAATGTTACACCAAACAATAAAAAAAAAATACAGAATTGGCAACAGATGAATAGTGATCCAAGTTGCAAAGTGACACTTTGACAAACATTGTTCCAATGAACAATCCTGAGAAAAAGATAAGCAATCATTTCTTACATGTATTTCGGGGGAGGAGGAAGGAATTCTGACGTTAAGGAAAAGGACAAAAATTAATGAGGAAACTTCCTGAATATAGATGACAGAAATCTAGATTCTGTTCTCGGCTGACTTAATCAGACTTGCTCTAATTTAGCATGGATATAATTAAGAATAAAATGCAGTCCAGTAAGGCCACATGGGTTTTAAGCAGGCACAGAGCTTTGAGTGTGGATATATGAATTATTGCCTTGAGCTGATTCTACTGCACGATCAATAGTGTTTGAGAAAAGGAACCTCAAAGTGCAGTAATATGTATTAAAAAATTATTTTTGCTCAAGTAATGTGTAACTCTCTAAAAAAATCGCCAAACTTGAAGGAAGAAAAAGGGGTATGTCAAAGATCTGGCACCAAAGAGAACTAGATAGGTGATTTTACTATAATAGCTATTAAATTCTTATGCTTCAGGATTGTTAGTGAAGGGAGGCTCATCAATCCTGAAGGGTCCACTTAGTGTTTAATTTCCAGATGATGAGACCAGTTCAGATAAGCATTGCTTAATAAGGACTTTGCACAAAGCAATTAAATACAATCATTTAAAAACAACTCAGCATCCCCAAATTCTGGATGTTTTTGGAAAACAGCATTTCTAAGACTTTCTGATTCAATGATAAAAGAAAAAAAAAAATTTTGTCAGAATTTTCTGGTCAAAGATGTAAGCCTTGATGCAATTGTCAGCCACAAAATTCTGAATGAAGTAAGCATTTTCCTTTCAAAAAACTGATGTCTTACAAACTAAACAAGAATATGTATCTAATGATACATCCAAAGAGCAACCATTAGAATAAATTTTCAAATAAGTATTGTGGATGATTCCATGGTGCTGGAGGAGATGGACAGAGGAAAAAAGTCTTCTGAAAATCTCGGAATTTCTGGGTTGACAGGGTTTATACAGGACCCAACACATCCTTTGCCAGGAAATGACATGCCTTCAATGACATGAGTGGAAATTAAGGATTTGCTAAAACTCCTTAGATCTCATTTCTGCAATACAGTCCATGTGAGAGCACTAACGTCATCAGTGAATGATTTGGGGAACCATGCAAACAACTCTGCAGGTCTCCTGGAAAATTTTTCTGCTCACATAAAAATGATTTCAAGAATGAGTGATGCCACTCAAGTCAAGAGAAAAAGCAGATTTTTTTTTCCTGCTATCATTTTGCTTGAAATGATTCAGCCCTGCTGAAAGCAATGAATATGAATCAGACATATTTATGAGGTAAGGACCCTACAGTGTCTGGAGTCATTAAGATCTTTCATTTTTCTTGTTCAAATCAAAGTACCTGTCATTCTCCCTTGAAGCTCCTGCTGCTTCATGGAGCACCCACTAGTCTCAGAGAAAAGATTCTTTTCATAAAGAGCAATAAAAATTTGTCATTTTATATCTAGGGTGACTGTTTTTGACACGATAAAATCTTGTTTAGAGCTCTGATTTCTTTCAGACATCTGCAATTTTTTGTTGTAGAAAATAGAAGCATTAAGTCTTACGTTGGAGAGCATGTTTGCATGAAACACGTATTTTAAAATTGGCTAAAGCCTGAACTAACTCCCAGCATCTGACTGAGAAGAGACTCTAATATTCTGAGGGTGTTTCCTCTGAGGTCAAAAAATATTTTTTAAATCAACACATTCTTTCACAGATTCTCACATGGAAAAAATCTTACCATAGTCTATTTACAGTTCTTTAAAACAGTGTAACATATTAATGTTGACCATTACAACTTTCTTTAAGGCAAGGAAGAGGGATCTGAAAAGTAGGCTTGTTCTGGTATGTGCTTCAACCTTTGCTATGGACATAAATGGAAGTGGTGCAATGTGCTGTGTTGCTTGAGTTTGTGAGTATATGCTTGCTCCTAAAGTGAAAACATGCAGAAGCCCTGCAATCAAGGAGAAAAGATTCACTTCTTGCTATGAGAAGTTGAGAAATATATTTGGCTTTAGCATATTTGAAGATAAATATTTGTGCCACTATCCCCTCAAGTCAGCCGAAGCACTTTTTTTCTTTGTCAGGAGGCCACTGTGGGAACCAGGTGGATAACAAAGCTCCAGAGAGAAGCCTGATGGATGAAAAAGCCAGACTTAATAGGCCAACGGCTACTGCTGCGTCATGGGATAGCTTGGCGCACAAAACTTCACAAGCAGCAAGTGTGATCAGCACTAGGAAAGTTGTATTAACTATTATCTAGTAAACATTCGGCTTTTTTGCCATTAAAGTTACCTTGCTACAAGCCGTAGTGGGAACATTGTTATGTCTCTTAAAAGATACTGATAAAGCAGTCAAAGCAGTACGGTGCCCCTAACACCGACACATTAGATCAGTGTATCATTTCCCCTTGGTATACAAGACTATCTCTGCTGATACAGAGCAGTTTTATAGTACTATTACTGCACCCAAATGGGCATGTCTATATAGCAGAAGTAAGAACTTTTCAGGGAAGAAGACTGAAATCCATAATAAACTGGCTCTCTTCATGCCTGCTAAATAAAATAGGACCTTGGAGTAAGCACTGTGCTGCTGACTATCCACAGGGCTGAAGTTTTAGCACGCTTCTTGGCATGGTTTTGATACAAACTGAATAAGCTCTTCTCCAAGAAATACCTGTGAGGAGTGCAACACACCAGGGCCATTCTCTATGTCAGGATAGGACTGAGCTATGTTTAGTTCCCTCCTTCTCAGGTAGTTTTCCCAAGCTGTTCCAGAAGATTGTACATCCTCAAAGCTCCCTTGGTGCCTTCACATCACAGACCAGGATATGCAACACGTCCTCAATTTCACGATATTTAAATGTTATTCTAATGGTCCACAACATTACTGTAGTCTCTTATATTGTTTGAACTGAAAAATATACATAAAAACAAATAATTATGCTCTGCGTCCAGATGTACACCACATGGGCCTGAGGGGAGACCTATGGCCAAGCACTGTATAGGTTGGACAGCAGCCAGGCAGTGCTCCTTGTCCTCAGGACACAAAAATGCTCCCTCGCCCTGTTTTAGTTAACAGCATAGACGTAGCTTTACACTCATAGACAAGTATTCCAAGTGCCAGAGGGTGATTTAAACCCTCAGCTATCCAGGATCTCCAGAACGGGAGGAGGCAGTCTGAATGCACCTCCCCACACCCACCAAAATCTTCACAACATTATTCTATGGGGGGAGCTGCAAAACTAAAGTAACTTTCCCTGTCTCTTATCAAGATGAAACAAATGTTTTGGAGTCATGCTTTACGTTCATTTAAGATACACAAAACAAATCAGTGTGTTTATGCTCCAGAGTTTATTTTGTGTCTGTCAAATGTAATGCATTTTTAATGTGCAATTAAATGTTTTGATAAAAAATACATAAGTGTAGTGTCACATCATTCAAAACTTTTTCACTGCACGGTAAATTCCAACTTTATTTAAAATAGAAGTTGTGCTAATTGCAGTGAAATCATTAATGAAACTAACTAATTAAAATTGCTAAGGTTCATCCCTATCCAATGAAAAACCATCCATATGCAAAATGAACTGTTACGTGGCTATTTTCCTTTTAAATTTTGCATTAAAAATCAAGGGGAGGTGAAAGGATATCACTGTAAGGATGTTGTATCTTGCATGGAAAAGCATCATGTTCCCTAGGAAGCCGGGAGCTCAGTTTGGTCTGACGCATGAGCAGACAGACTGGCTGAGCCCTCTCTGCGCTTCAGAGGAATTCCCTGCTAGGAGCAAGAAAAATTGTGGCCTTCTTATGGAAGAAAGCAAGTAACGCTCCCCAGTCTCCAGGGGAAGATGATGGAGGAGACGGCACTTTATGTCCATTTAATGCACCTCAGTTGCAGCCTCTGTCTTCGGACACCGTTTTGGTGGTGTGTGCCCTCAAGGTGTTGTTCAATCAGATAAGCAAAACTTTGAGTAACATGTTGGCAACACAAGACTCAAGTCCTTATTCTTCTTTAGTAATCACAAAGGTCCTGCACTTCCATAACATCTGTTACAGGCATCCATTGCAGTGTAGTCTCCTTATTATGCCCCATTAATCCTCTTTTTGTGAGGAATAAATTGAGGCATAAAGAGGGTTTAGCTTTAAATCACGCATCCAGTTCACATCAGAAACACAAATAGGATCCAGAACTAAGAAAAGAAAAGAAAAGAAAAGAAAAGAAAAGAAAAGAAAAAGTGAACTAAAGTGGAAGAATTTTGGTTTCTTTTCAAATAATTAGCAGTCTCAAATTTATTGTAGATAACTGACTTTTTACATGAGGAATATTAGGTATGATACAGGCAATACACACACAGTCTCTTGGATCTGAGACACAGCAGACCAGTGTTCAGCACTGTTAAACATCATTTAATGGGAGGGAGGCTTGTTCCTCTTCCTCGGATTCCCTGATTACAAGTTAGTTCTAATTATTTCAGAAATCACATTCTTGAGAATATTCAATTATTTGTGAGACACAGATTGAAAATATGAATACATATCCCTCCCTGAAATGGTAAGTGAGGTTCATTTATATCTGCATACAGAAAGAGCAGTTCTGCTGGGTTAAGAAAAAAAGGAAATTAGTCATACTTAATCTTAGAAAGAAAGGTAGAGTTTCCTTTGGTCTCTTGCCATAGCAATGATAACAGTTCTAGAAATGCTACAAAGCCAGAATTTGCCTCTAGGAAAAGGGAAGAAAAAAAGATTCTACATAAGATTTTGAAACAGAGAATACAAGCTTGTTTTTACTGTTCCACTATCTTGTTCAATCACTGTAAACAATTTTCCAAGACTGAATTCAAATATTACAAGTTCAGAGACAGACAACATACAAGATGGGATTAATGAGATTCACCTAATTGGGGGAGATAACATACTGAATAACTAGGTATTTTATGGTAGTGCTGATAAACAAGATCAATAGTACAGCCAGAAAAGGGGAAAACTGGTATCATCATCGTTTATCTGCCATGTAATGTAAGTACCTGTCAACATGTTATATCTTCAGAAGGACAATATTAATCCATTCCCTGCACCAAAATCCAGAAAATTCACTTCACTGTAAAATACAAATACTCTCCGTTTACTCACAGAAGTGCTTTACTAAATCTTAATATCCAGAAGTGGCAGAAACTAATGCAGTTAAAATAAAGATGTAAAGAGAACAGCAGCAAGGGTAAACACAAAGCATTTACGACAATTAAAGAGTGTGAGCAGTAGAAAATTCAATGGATTGAAGAAAGCAAGCACTGTAACAAGTAAAAAAAAAAAATAATGAGTGGACCAAGGAAGAAGAATAACAGGTTTTTGAAGAGAGTAAGCAATAGGCAGAGGAGGAAGAAGCAGTTTATCCTCTTAAACATGATAGTGGGAAATTGGAGCCAATGGATTAAAAAGAATAGCATTAGACACTAAACACTTTTGGTTCATTTAAGGAATGGAAGTGGAGATTTACTTAAATCAGGGATCAAAATCCGAGGGATAACAGACAAGGAATTAGAAAACACAGATAGCGTTCAAACTGTTAACAAGTAGATCAGAAGAACGTAGACATGGAAGTGAACATATCTAAATAATGGTCTGTATACTAGAGTATATAGAGGGGGGAAAAAACCTATTTTGAAAGCAGTTTCAATAATTTGATAACAGAGAGATACTAGGATTGGGAAACGAAAACTGCATTCTATTGTGAACAACCTATTGAAGATATCCACTCAGTATGTGCCAGTCAACTAAACAAAAGGCATGATTGTGGAGAACAATATTATAATATTTTAACACAATCATATAAAGTCAAGAGCATGCCCTCCACTAGCACATTTTATTCAGTAGATTTCACCACAGCTCTGAAAGGATAATAGAGAAAGAGATGAGGCTCAAAGATGAGGGTGAGAATGATGAGAAGATGTGAAATTGCCTCATGTGAAGCCCAAAGGAAAAATGGGCTATTTAGAACACACAGTTTGACCAGGAAACTTAGGCCCTTAAGAAGCAACGTAGCCAAAATGCATTGATGTCATAAAAAGTGCCAAATACATTGATAATAACAACTGTATGGCCAATAAAAATACATAGAAAGGCAAGATTTTAAATTTCTGTTTTTCAGGACATAAATCATTCTCTACTTATAGGGGTTAGAAAGAAATTTTCTAGTCAACAACTATCTGTTTTGTTGTACCTTACTCTGAGTTACAGCATATAAAGTATAGAATATATATTGACTATAAAAAGCTCATTAGTCTCGTCTACTCTGGTTGGTCAGGTCTTGTTATTTCTTCATTCTGGTGTATGCCCTGTCTATAATGTAACTTGATCTTTAATGAAAACCAAGGTCATTGACAAATCACAGGCCAATATTCTTAACATATCATTATAACTTTTAAAATATACATTATGAACCTCAGTTCTGAAACACACAGAATACAGGGTAGGCTTTATCTTATGAGTGAACTGCTATGCTAAAAAAAAAAAAATCACAGAAAAAGCTTAAAATTGTGATATACCTTATAAAGACCAACAGCTAGACCGTCATGTAACTATCAAAGAATCTGTAATTTAGAAGATATACCCTGCAAAGACTGACCATGAGGAAGCTTAGGGCATCCTTCATGGAGGTGTATCCCCATGGATTACTTTGGCAAAAAAAAGCAATACCAATGCCCTATCATATATTGTTAAAATTAGGTTAAGGGTCGAATCCTTACGCAGTGGAGCACTGTACTGTGTAGCTGCTGTGTTGACTTGTTCAATTCCATGGCCAGGTCTTATGTAGGTAACCTTATTCTCAATTTGTGTCTACGGCAACACTCATTACAAAACCCCCATGAATTTCCTATCCTAATCCTTCATCTTAACTGGATCCTTCACCAGCAGTTAACATTTGTGACTTGACTAAGAACTGAGACAGCTGATCTTGTGGCATTCTTTAAAGGAGGCTCTAGCAGTGTAGTTTCTGACAATATGCATGCTTGGGTACTTTCATCTCCTGTGGCGTCAACCCAAATCATCACCTTTACACTGTTGTGTTGCTTCAGCTGCAGCTTTGTGCCACTTGTCAAAATGTAGCTACATTACCTCTTTTGCTTTGTAACACTGACTGTTTGATTTCGCACTTATTATCTCTCATTCATGCATGTCAGTAATACCTTGCATTTGTATAGTTGCTGTCACAACCGGTTCACATTTTATCCAGTATCAGAGCTTGTTTCACAGCTGCAGGGGTTGTCCTTGTTGACAAAAACTAAATACAGTGGAACGAAGCTGTTCACCTTCCCAGATGCTCTTTTGCAGGAAGCCATAGAATGAGTAGCGTACATAGCCTGTCCCCCAAACCCCAGCCAATGTCAACAGCTGCAAAACGTACTGCACTTACGCTGGATTTGACACATGGGTTACAGGGATTGTTACTGATCTCTTTTGTCAGTTACGGAAGTTTCTGCAATACCAGGCTGTGCTGACTTGACCATGTATTTTCCTGCCTTTCTCATCTGCTCTGGCTCATGTGGTTCTTTAAATACTACCCTTGACTTTGACGTCAAGACCAGCCACTATGTGTAAGAGGAGCATCAAAGTTATTGCTATTGTTTGTAACCTACTTTTCCTGATCTAGTTTCTGTGGTTTTCAAATTACTTTTCCTACTCCCTTACTCCTCTGATGATGGTCTGACAGAAACAGTATAGATGTCTCTTACAAAATATTCTCTTTCACTATACATTCTCCATTGTACTCACTTAGACAAACCACAAATTGCGGTGTTGCTTCAGCTGAGCTGCAAAACAATGGCATAAAGTCACAGAGTCACAGAATGGTAGGGGTTGGAAGGGACCTCTGGACGTGACCTGGTCCAACCCCCCTGCTCAAACAGGGACTCCTGGGGCCAAGTTGCCAGGACCGTGTCCAGACGCCTTCTGAATGTCTGCAAGGATGGAGACTGCACAGCCCCCCGGGCAGCCTGAGCCAGGGCCCTGCCACCCGCACCGTGAAAAGTGTTTCCTTGTGTCCAGTTACTTTTCCAGTTCTCTCAATATGGAAATGGGGCAGAAAGGAAGATATTAAATTGGACACCTCTGAATAGGATTCCTTACGCATTTTTTTTATTCTTTCATCTCCTTTCTCTGCCCTTTACCCCTTAATGATATACAAGTGTACCTTTAAAAAAAATCCTTTGAATAGAGGAGTGATCACAACACTGCCAATAAATATTGAAACATATAATGACTGTTTCTGAAATGACTTATTTAATGGTTTGTCTTGATGATTTATTTAAATTCAAGTAAAGCAGAGATTAAAGCTTGATATTAAAAAATGGACTCATTATTACAAAAGAGTCACATAATTTAGGTTTGTCAATTTAGATTTATAATTGGCAGACAAAGTTCAATGCAAATAGACACAGCTTAATAGACAGAGTAAAGAAACCAGGAGGGAATGTTTCAAAGTAAAATGTTAATGTGGAAATTATTTGTGGTAAGACTGAAAAGAGAGAGAAGTCTTCTTTTATATAAAAGAAGAAAATTGATGGTGTGGGCTCCTAGGGAAAAAA
>VXBL01008005.1:436663-491677 GCA_013400195.1 Aramus guarauna | reverse complement strand
CTAGGGAAAAAAAAAAAAAAAAAAAAAGAGGCATAGATAAGATATTTTCCTGTTAGTAATTGAAGAATTGATTTGCACAAATTAAAAAAACTATCATAGTTTAACCAAACCTGATATAAAATAATTTTAAAAGCAGCTGTCAGAACATTTGCTTACTATCTTCTTCCTGTATTCATTAGTTTTTCTTAAATAGGGAAGTTAGAGGGCCAAGTTATGAAAAGACAGGCAGCACATAGCAAAGTAGCATTAATGGACATTTACACACTTGATCACTGCTGATGTCACCATTGGAAACCATTTCTTCCCTTCAGATTTCCGCAGGTTAATTATTTTTACTGTAAAATCCGTTTCCATTGTAGATTTGTGTGGCTTTGATCTGCAGCCTTTGACTCTCATTATTTTTTTCTCTGAGATTAATGGTCCACAGAGTAACTGGGTCTTTTTTGGGGGGATGCCATTTTTATAGTACTTATACACCATAAACAAGTCTCCTGTCAGGGTTTTTTTGGTGATAAACTACACTATACCACTTAGCCCCTGACAGGGCATTTTACTGGGCCCCTACTCCCATTTGTGAATTTCCCACATCCTTTTCAAGCATCTTTTTTCCAAATACTGCACAGTGTACATCCTTCTGCATGCTTACCCAATCATTTTTTAAAAATGTATCATTACTAGCTGTGATTTTATAAGTCAGTAGTTAGCCTTCACCTAGAATTTGTACAAAGTATTGGCTTGCAGATGTTAGAATGACAAAGCCACATCTTGTCGACTTACAAAAGTGACCCTTAGGCCTAAGTGTGAAAGAAAAACTGAAGTATTCAGAAAATAAGTTATATTTATAATGCAAAAGAAGCCAAATGGAGAATCTTCCCACATAACTCTGCCAGAGCATACGAAAATGAGAAATATAAAGAAAACATGTTATCTCTCTAAAATGATATTTTCATCCCATCCAAGCTGCAAATAAAGAGCTCCACTAGGAAGGTTAGTAAAGGAACCATGACAGTACTTTAACTGAAGTTTGGCAGAATATGAAGTACGCTTAAATCAGTTACAATGACAATAAGGATTTGAACAACTTAGAATCAATATCAGTTCCTGTAAAGAGTGTAACAAAAATACCCACCTAGGTAAGGAGGCATGGATCCTTCAAATCACCAGGCTATAATAACAAAAAAAGACAAGGAGAGAAGACTATAAATCTGGGAGGGAACATCAGATGTAAGGTTAAGTGACTTTTGCAGCTTCCAAAAGTTCTTTTGTTCATAAGCCCAGTAATTGGCTTGTCCATTTATGTTGCTAACAGTTCTCTGTCTTGATGAGACAAGTGCCTGCTTCTATACAGGCTTTCTAAGCCTTTTTTCTCCTCCCAATCCGTACTTTGTTGTATACACCTACATTGGCAAAATGTTTGACCTATAGACACTTGGGATCATTTTCATTGGGGTAATATAATGCATTTTTCTGCACTACCTAAGTTAAGGGCTTATTCATTGTATGAAAACATTGAAGAGACATGGCACCTGTAGGAGACACATCTAAGATCTGATTTTCCCTCTGGAGATGTATTTCAGAGCATTCATTCCAGGGGAGTCTACAATGGTTCACCTTTAAATGTAGGATCCAGTTAAGTTCCTGAAGTTCTTCAGCAACAACTCATACTGACTTGCTTGTTCATATTAACTTCTTTTCTTTGTTACATTTCTGCGCAAGAAGAGAGGATTTAGGTAAAGGGTGTTTTGTCGTAACACAGACTTAACCATGGCAACTAAACTCGCAGTCATTGTTGTAAACATTCAGGTACTTATCTTGATACTGTTGACTTTCCTATTTCTAACTTGGCTTGAATAAGTTCACTATTGTTAGAATACATGCCTTATAAGCAAAGTTTACACTGAGTGGTAACACACATTCACCAGAAATTCTAGTTTCATTGACTCTGGACAATTTTAATCAATATGTATTTAAGTTTTATACTTTGTGCTGCATCCATGTTCTGTTGAATGTTAATTTATGGAAAAGATTTTACAGAAGACAAGCATGAAATTGAAAAGTGTAAAATGAGCTAAGGTTGCTACTTCATCGCTTTAAATAATACTGTAGACCTCCAATTCTCCAATAGGAGAGAAAT
Organism: Aramus guarauna; assembly: GCA_013400195.1. Taxonomy (NCBI): domain Eukaryota; kingdom Metazoa; phylum Chordata; class Aves; order Gruiformes; family Aramidae; genus Aramus; species Aramus guarauna. Next base: position 489,543 of record VXBL01008005.1, on the reverse strand, counting down.
AATAAAGGCTGTATATAATGCCATAATAGATTTTACACAGATAAGGCAATACTTTACCTCAAAGAAGAAATCGTTTCAGTTCTTCCTGGCCACCAAAACAAATCTTATGTTAATCCAGTGAGGTTTATCACAAACCAAAATTATATGAATAGTATATATTACTTGTTTCATTAAAATCTGATTATATTATAATGTAGAAATCTAATTTCTGTAAGTACCTCATTATTCCTTATTTCATCTGCCAAGTCCAAGTGTGATTTTATTGTGAGAGTGAATTAAGCCAACGCATAATAACCAGATTGATATCCTGAACAAAAGTCACACTATGATGAAAGTTTCATTCTTAAGAAATGTACAGATGGCTGTGTTAAATGATCCATGATAAATGTACATTTTTCTGTGGGTCACATGGTTCCATTACAAATAAAAACTATTTAGATAAAATTATGAACCCGATCTATCGCCTTAACAACAATTTTACACTGAAGTAACGCCAATGACTTATGAGGTTTTTTACCAGTTGACATCTAAGCAGATAAAATAAGAATATGGTTGATCTGTGAGCAATTTAGTGCACTTAAAACTTGCTGTGAAATTAAAAGTACATTTTTTATTAACAGTAATATTTTTCCTTTGATCACAAAGCTCAAGTCCTTTTATCCAAATACCCGTTCTCACTGAAACCTACATATCATCTCCACCACTGGTCCTTAGACTGCCAAGAATTCCAGGCAAAAGGGAATTAAAATTGCTACATAGCTAGAACACAGTATTAATTAATATCTTCCATGATAGTACTTATTTTTGACAACCAAAAAGTAAAATTATCCTTTCAAATGGAAGAGCTACTAATATTCAATATTTTTTCCCATCTCTCATGGTGTAGTGGTGATTCTGTGTTTCATAACATAATTTGTGCACTGCTGGGCCTCCCCTAAGTCTTCTACCTCATTTGGATCATAAGGCCTGTATTTAGGAAGGTAAATGTTTTCACCTATGGATGATTAGCTCAGACTGCTTGATATAATCATTCGTTTGCAGCTCTTTTTTTTTTTTCTTCTGCCTGGAGACTGACCATTTCAAAGAATTAGTCATCTATAAAGAAGCAGAGTTACTCAAATGCACTGTTGAAGCATATCTTTCTCTCATATGGTCATTTTATGCAGCCAGGAGATATACTTGAAGGGCAAAACACTCTGGCTATTAAATAGTTTTAACTAAGCATTGCACTCTACTGCACCTTCAGAGAAACGATGTTGCAACATTGATTACTTGGACCAACAACCAAAAAGCACCTGCTCCAAGGAATGTCTTTTCACATCAAATAATCAGTGCTTCATTTTAAGATAGGATGTCCAAAGGCTACAAACATGAAAATAACATTTTTAATATTCTGCTTTCAAAGATAACTCATTCTTTTTGCATTAAGCTTCCACTGAGAGCATGAGCTTCTTCACAAATTGGGGAGCCTTTAAAAATGTAAAGTAATAAAACTGTTTGATCTTGTCAGATACATAATATTCATCAAGAACAAACCTCTAGTGAAGTATGGACATTGGAAAGGGAGAGGGGAGAAGCAGGGAGACAAAGATCTTCAGCTGACATGCATGCATACTGCTTCATGGTTATGGCTTAAGCAGAAATGACTCCAGGTGAGGTTCTGTCTTAATTTTGTTGTACAATGTAATGTGACGAGAGAGGATGGACATGTATAATAATAGGTTTGCTTGTAACTAACTTAAAAGCAGAGAAAGAGGAGTCCTTGGTTATAATTTTCTTACTATGCTGCTATGTCTTATCAAACTGCTTAAATTGAAATCCCCAGTTCTTAGCAGAAACCACAAAATGCTCCAGTCAATAACAGCAAAATCTCAATCCAATAAAATATCTTTTAATCCTATGACTTTGTTATGACTGCCCTTGGTCTTTATCTGGACTAAAACTTCTTCAAGTCCCAGAATATAAGAGAGCTTTCTGATGCGGACTTCAGTCAGCAATTATATTCAGCGTATATGACAATATATTTATATGTGTGTATACATATTCAGACTTACATAATATTAATATCAAATATATGCAAAACATACAAACATACTAAAAATGCATATAATACTTTAATATGTTGCCTATCTTGCAGTGCAGATATCAGTACCTATTGACCTTGAATCAGTATCTTCTTCAATTGTATAAATATTTTCCTATCAGTGCTTTTGCCATCGTGTCAGTCTCTGATACGTGAACCACTTCTTTAGTTTCTGTCTCAGTGGTCATAGTATTTTGTGCTTCTCCTCTTGTGTAAATGATCCGGGAAGAACCATGAAACAAAGAAAGGTTTCATGTGGCTAGAATGCAAAATCTGGAAAAGTAATTCCACCATCGTTACCATCACCACTCTGTCTTGCCTAATATCATCTCACGTCCTTATGATCTCAAAACATTTCACATTATAGGAATTATTAGCATTACAATTTTCACTAGAAAGAAAAAAAATGTGGACTGTATGACAGCAATTGCTTAATGCTACCAATTGCCTAAACAGGACGTACCTTGAAGGACATTTGAGGTAGAGGGGGGAAAAAAAAATAATCACAATTTGCACAATATCCAACTGAGCAAAATAGTGGGCTAATCATCCAGTGACACAGACTCTCAGATGGGCTACAAGGACAGCAAGCAAAAGATACAGTTTATGGTGCAGTAGGGATTTTTGATGGGCATCAGTCGCTTTGAAGCAACAGCCCATGAAAATACTGCTACCTTTTGATTATTCTTCTTTCAGTAAGAACTGCCTGAAATTCCTGCCAGTTTATATGTCTGTGGCATCTAATAAATATGGGTGGAAACATTACGTGTCGCATATAAATACGTGAATCACCTCAGTCGTGTTGGCTACCTGATCAGGCTGGTGCAGGGAGCTCCATGGGCTGGGGCAGGGTGTTGCAGCAGGGCGTGCGGGAGGGCTGCGGTTCTCCCCGCGGGCGCCAGGCACACTCTGCACCCACCCCGGGGCCCCTGGAGGCTCTTGTTTCCGCTCTGGCTGCTTTTACCTGGTGTAAACGTCAGAGATGAGATGAAGGTTGCAACTACTACCTCCATGACATGAACCATTCTTGTCCATCTTATCTGTAAATTATTGTCCAATTTCACCATTTCATTGAGGGGAGAACCTCCAACCTTTCTGTTCTTTCTTTTATTTTTTATTTTTTTTTTAAAAGCAGTGGATTTAGGAATTAAGAGAAAATTTCAAAACTACATAAGAGTTTTGGCTATTAAATTTTTTTTGTAGCATGCTACAGATATTCCTTATTTCATTTTAATTTAGCCTATTTTATGGTGGGATAAAATAACTTCAAGACAATAGTAATAAAAAAAAGAGACTGCATCAATCTATGTGTCCCTCCCTGCTAAAAGAAAATTAACTTCAATCTAGTCAGCCTGATCTTCAACTGCTATAAAATGTCCCTATAAGATCACTATTGGAGACCTGAATTTTTACACTCAGGTGTGAATTATTTTTTTTTTAAGAAAACTTTTAGGATGACATGGCTCCTCCACGCATACTCCATCATGCTCTGAATGGCATGTCCTAACCAATCGTGCTTTATTCTGTTGAACCATTGCTCCTTCACCAGTACATGCTGAGCTCTCATAAAGTTTGTTTAAATATTTGTCCTGTGACCTACACTTTGCTCTAGGTCATTAACTGCAGTGTAATTCCTGCTGTGGTCTTTCCGTCTTTCCCATGAGAATGTCCTTGCTTGAGTTGATTGATTGCATATTTTACTTTATTGGAAGTAATTCTTTCTTATCGATGTGAGGAAACTAATTTCTTCAATTATTTCTTTATCAGTGTCATTCTTTTCTTGTATAACCATCACTAACTAAAATAAAACCTTCTCATATTGCTTATTATTACCTCCAAGCGTGGTGAACTTGATTGTCTCTCCAATTTAATGAAAATTATATTGGGTTCTATTTGACTGACATTTTTCAGCTTTCTGTGAAACATTATTTTGGATAATTTGCTTGGGAGTAATTTCAATTATTTGTTAGCCATCTTTTCTCTATTAGTTTGTTGCATGTAGTATATACACTGTAAGTAAGTGTGCAATGATTTGTACAATGTCCACTGATTTAAATTAGATTATTTAAATTATATATCTCAGTTTCCTTCTCTTCTGAAACAATGGGTGTTCTTCCTACAATTACCTAAAATTATTATTACTTTTCTTCGTGAAAAATTTCAACAGTACCCTTTGGGAATGAAAGGAATTCTTTAGTTACGTCTTTAGAAACACATACAGAATCCTCTTAAAAACAATCTAGCTTTACATAAAAACCAGTAAATTTGCTGGAGATCCAATGTTTTTTTAGTAACAGATGGATTTTTGCTAACAAAGGATTTTCTTTTCTAGAGCCTGATGATGCCAAATATAACTGTTCTTTTCCCAGGTAGTCACACAGATTTTCTCTCATTCCTTTCTGACACAACCTCCACATTTTCCTCATTGTGGAAGAAAAGCCAAAGTTCTTTTACTTTGTGATTCCTGTGTGACAACTTAGTTCATTTCTGATGCTCACTCAGGTTGCTGGAAATTGCTTTTACTTGTTTGCCTAGCGGCCTGGCAAACATTATTTCATTACTGGAGAGCAAGTCCATCAAAGATTTCAAATAGCATTTCCTCTTTTTCTCTTTATGTAGGAGATGAACATCTATATAGTTCATGTTTTCAAGTACAGTGCTCATTCTGTACTAAATAATGACATCCTCAAGAGCATAAGAATGGCCACAATCAAAGGTCCTTCTTACCAGAGGCTAAGTCAGGCAACTACATGATGATCCTTCCCTGATACGTTCCCCTAGACTCCAGAAGTATATCATCATTGGTCCTTCATGAAATGTTATCTCCATGGCCAATGGCACTTTAAGGATTTTTATTCCTCAACCTTACCTCTTCACCTTTTCATCTTGTGCAAAGTTCCATGGCATCCTGAGGATGAGTTGACCGTTTAATTCACTACAGGAAAAAGGTGCCTGAGGGGTGTCTTTGCAAAGACCCATCAGTAGCAATTGAGGAGTCATTGCACAGCCCTGGCTTGTTTAAATTTTGGGGTTTTTTTTCTTTTTTCTTTTTTTTTTTTTTTTTTTTTTACTAGGTACAGCTAAATAAACAAAAAGAATCATTTTCAAGTACCCTCATTTTCAAATTCGAAGCCTTTTTCAATAGTGAAAGTGCCTTACTTTTCAGCTGTAGTGCCACAGTTGACGTATCTTGTAATTTTGGCTCAGGTAAGGATGGAGCACAGATGCCATATCCTTTCAAGTCTGGGACTGCATTGTCTGTTTTCCTCCTTTTCTGCAGAAAATATAATTCTATCATTCTTTGCCAAGCTCTTTTGGAGCTTTCCAGGAATAACAAACTGGAAATTTTGCAAATTCTGTCTATTTGACGCATTTCATTTGATCTGGATGGTGTTATTTAATGTCTAATTCATCACAGAACTCTTAGAAAGTGGAGGATTATCGAATGAGCTGATAACTCCTGCTTCCAAAATTCTGTAGCCTTTTCAGGTATGAAGGGCTTTTCATAGGCACTAGTCAGGATCTTAAAGCTGGATTTTTAAATGTTTGTCTGCTTGCTTTCTGACAGTCTTACTGTGACAGTGCCTTCCGAGAGTCATTTGTAGCGTGTATGGGAAGTAACGTATCAATCAACAGCTTCATGGTAATCTGTTTGAAATTGAAACTAACATTTAAGCTGTTATCAAAACCAGCCAGGTCTTCTATTATAAATAACATTTTATAGCTTCTTCTTTCTTTCTTTACCTAAAAGCCCTCAAGTAACACTGTGTTTTAAGGATGGCTTCATTATAGTTAACTGCTCAACCAACAGTTTCCAAAAAGACATTTTTGACAGTAATTTGTTTCTTCTTTCTCAGTATTCCTGCTATGTGAGTAGTTTCCTGTCATGTGATATACTCAACTCTGCAAATGGATGGCTGAATTTTTAAACTAGCCTATAATGGTAATTAATTTCTGATGTGACATTCTAAGCAAATAATAACAACCTGCTAAAGTGAACGAAACTTCTGGAATCTGCAAACAGACACACTGACAGACAATGAATGTCTGATTTGTGATCCCCAAAATTGCTAACAGTCAGTCTCACAATTTCATTTAACATTATTATTTATGTCTCAGTATAAAAAAAAAGAATCTACCTTAAATATATCTGTCATGCAGATTACACCTTCTTTTCCTTCAAAGGCACGTTTTTTATCTTTTCTGTATCTCGTTTTGTATTCTGTTTGTGTTCTCGAGACAAACTCTTCCAGCATCTGCAGAGCTTTGTAGCGAGTCAGAGATCTAGCTTTTGTTGCTGGTTGCTCCTGTGACTTTTTGAAACATCAGGTGCCCCCAGATCTTTTTTTCTCCTCCTTTCCTCCATCCATTCTTGTCTTTGCCAGCTCATACAGTAAGTTCCCTGAGACAAGTGGGTTTCTTTCTGCAACAAAGATATTGACGTGGGCTTTGATGGAGTGAGATGTTTCCCCTGATTTTCTCATCTCCTGTCAATGCATAATGGAGGGTAAATATTTGTATTTGAACAAAGTTGTATTTTTAGTTACAGTGAGGATAATACCCCCGAGAAGCCCAGAATGCAAGACATACTCAAGCTGAATTTGTCCTGAAAATATGTGTGTTTAACACATAAGACTGTGATTTGAAAATGTTGGGTTTTCAGCAGAAGTGGTCAATGATCAAAATTTGGACTTCACTGCGCTAGGCAGTCACTGATTTAAGAAGGAGCAGGATGAGGTCTTCAGCCTAGATAATGTGGAGAAGATGAAAGAAGACCTTTTCAAGACTATTGTTGCAAGCTTTGAGGAACAACATACTAAGAAATAGGAGACAGTTGGTTTATTTGTACATTCTTCCAGAAGGAGCTGTGTTGCAACTTACAATTTTCCATCACTGACACATATTTCAATTACCAAAAGTTAGTTACACAGTGAGAAACAATGAAGGAGGGACAAGGAAAAGTAATGGTTCTCTTTTCCAAAGAAACATAAATAGCAGCTTTATTGGTTTTGCATTTAGTTTCAGTTTTCTTGAATTCCTAGCAATAAATAATTTAATCCTATAAAGCTATCATTAGAGTAACTGACACTATAAATCACTGCTTTTAGGATGGACATACAAACAGGCTGGTTTTACTGCCTCAATATTTTGAATTAACTGAATAAACGTTAAAAGCATTTCCCCTAGAGATTTACAATAGAATTGGGGTTTGGCCTTTGTAAACAAAATCAGATATTGTCATAAAAAAATGTACTTCCAGCTGCTTTATAGAAATTACCACACACATGAATCTCAGAGGCTTTCTCTTAAAATGTGAACTTGTGGCCTTTCTAGCAGAGAAAGAATGAGACAAAGGGAATCAGGCCAGTGGAGCCTGCCTTTTCCCAGGCATTGCAAAAAAAACCTTTGGCAGGGGAGCAAAGAAAAGAGAAATGAGTGACTAGCAAAACAGAGGTGTATGTTGCCTTATTACCTGTACAACAGCTTGTCACTGTTTCCTTGGTGAAAGGAGCTGTAATAAGTTATGCACATTGTTAATAGCAACTTACAGCTGTAAAACTAGAAATCACAGAATTCAGCATAGAGAGGGCCATAATCTTCAGGTCCAGAAGTCTTTAACTGTAAGAATAAACAATTGTGCTCATTCCACATTCAGAGCAGTGTACAAACATGAGCTAAATAATCCTTATTACTCTTGAAAGGTAATTGGGAGCAGGTATGACAATTTATTCTCAGTTTAAAGAGAGAGAAGCTGAGGCAGAAGAAGAAGCAACTCAGCATGGAAGCAATCTATGAGTTGACAGATTCCTATCTTAGACAACCAGACCCCTTTTCGCTATTCCCTTTTGCCAAAGTGTACATATTCCTCCAGCCCGGTAGGCCTGTTTGTGTGGGATGGCACAATGAACGCAGGGAGAATCTGGATTCCGGGGGGGTTAAACCAGGGCTGTTTTCCACAGCCAGAATGGAGACACCTGTTAAGAGACTCCCTGATGTCCACTGGAGCCTAAGGCAGTTCTGTGCCACTGACTTCAAAAGGATCACAATCACATCAAAGGTTGGAAAGTAACACAGTATCTTAGGATATCCACAAAGTTAAACATAATAGTACACCATTTTCCTTCTCTATGTATCTTTTCTCTTGTGTAAGAACATATGAGTAATATCTCCTGCTGATAACAAGCATACTGCATCTGGAAGAGACATTTCTTAGAAAAACAGGCAGAGGATAAAATCCCCAAGAATAGTAGGTGTGCTCATGATGTGGTTTTGCCCCAGCTGGCAACTAAGCACCACACAGCCGCTTACTAACTCTCCCTCGGCAGGATAGGGGAGAGAATCGGAAGGGTAAGACTGAGAAAACTCACGAGTTGAGATAAAGACAGTTTATTATGTAAAGCAAAAGCCACACATGCAAGCAAAGCGAAACAAGGAATTCATTCACCACTTCCTGTGGGCAGGCAGGTGTTCAGCCATCTCCAGGAAAGCAGGGCTTCACCATGCATGAAGGTTACTTGGGAAGACAAACGCCATCACTCCAAACATGTCTGCTCCCTCCCTTCTTCTTCCTCCAGCTGTATATGCTGACCATGATGTCATGGAATATCCCTTTGGTCAGTTGGGGTCAGCTGTCCCAGCTGTGTCCCCTCCCAACTCCTTGCGCACCCCCAGCCTACTGCTTCTATAACATAGAAGTCCATTGCGCAAAATCACACTGTGTATACAGCATTCTTGAGTTATAATTGTACAACCTTGTCAAGATTGTAATCAAGATTAAATATATAATCAAGATTCTTCAAGAGGATCCTCTTCAACACACCCTGAGTTCTGACTTCATAGTCAAAACTTTACTTAAGTTTTAGTCACACGTGCATGAAGTTAAGTTAATTTACTGTTCAGACTGGGAAATGAATTATAATATTGACTTGATTGGTATTTTGGAAACACCTAAGGTCAGGTAGTCTCAACCAGTTATTACTTGTATGGAAGAAACTTCTCCAAGATATCAGTATTATTTGATTTCCTAATAATTTTAAAAAACTTTTAGGTTTTGTATCTGGAAATACGCTCTCCTATGAAAAGTTAAGCCTGAAAACCTCCTCATGGGGACAGACATTGGCAGCAGACCAGTGCCCTTTGACTCCAGGAAAAGTCTAACTGGGAAAGTTGGCAAGATAGCATCTTTATTTTGTATTTCCTAAGGCCTTTTCTTTTTGTAGAAAGTGCTGAATTATTCACACTATGCTAATAAAGTTCATTTGAGTCATCTGAGCAGTTTCCTGAGTTTATTAATAAATTATTTAATAAAGGAGTGAATTTGGTCAAGTTGTCTCTACATTAAACTGGCCAGCAATACAGTGATAATCAGATACACAGCAGAGATTAATTACAAGACAGGGAATGCAGGCAGAATTGTGCTGGGAAATGAGACTGCCAGTATTCCAGCCTGAAAGAAAGAGCCTGGGGAAATTCAGCTGGCAAAACCTGGAGAAAGCCTGAGGTGGTAAAAGCGTGCTCACTTCGAGGCGGAAAAAAGTGGTTCTGTGCATGGAGTCAGGACACAACCGAGATGACAGGGTGTTCTGACAGCAGCTTCATTGACCTTCTCTGACATAAAGCTCCCGTAGCATCTACAGACATCCATGACAGAGTGGGCATCGCAGGGGGCATTGATCTGCAACAGAAATAGATGGAGCTTATTTTAAGCTGATGTTCTATGAATACATCCATTCTTTTCCCTCTGTGAGGTAGGTAGTTGTTTCCCATTTATTGCAATCCCGAGAAAATAGCATCAATATTCACTTTGTTCAGCCCTCTCTCATGTATAATTCCATCTAAGTCACATTTTGAATCAAGATTAGGAAACACAGCTATTTCTTTCTTCAGATGATCTGAATTTTCCATCATTCAACACATACAGTTCTTGATAATTTCTCAGCTGAAGTTGTTTTGCAGATCATACTACTATAGAAAGAAAACAATGGAGCTCCTTGGTTAAAGAATGAGGTTCTGTTCTATCTGTGTAAAGGCCTGGTGTATTAATTCAGGAACATTTTGCATACTGTACCTAGTATTTAATCCATAATAGTTTGAACTGGGTAACCTCCCAACTGATTCTCCCAAATTTGGGGTCAGTAGTGAAAGTGGGCATAGATAACAGAGAAGAGACATCTATTTTTTTCTTGATGCTTGTATTTTTGGTGGAAGGCGAAAAAAGAGATGAAATCTCAGAAGGAATCGTTGCATTCTCTGGGAAGGAATTTCATAGCCTTGTTTTTCTGTTCCCTGCTTTAGCGAGTTGACCCTTGCAGCTGACAGTCTCATCATGCCTGCAGAACTTAGATGTGGAGGGATGTTATGATCTCCTGACAAGAAATGAATTTTTAGAAATCTTGGTCAAGTGCCAGAAGATCACTATCTTGAAGCAAATGCAATGTTCCCTGGGGAAGCAGTATAAGAAGTCTTGGATAGACAGCACTGAATTTGCCTTTAAGTAAGAAATGCATCAGTCATTCTGCTGAGGCTTTCTTCTTTACCAAACAGAAGTGCAAGAAAATATTCTCAGTGTGAAGAAAAATTCTCATAACGAGGGAGTCTGTGTCTTTGATAACTGTTGAGAAGACACCACTGACATTTTGGAAAGTCATGCATTGATCCCACAGGATCTTCCAAATTATTCTTTCTGAATCGTATCAGTTATACTTGGGCTTGAGAATATATATCAGGTGTTCAAGCAGACAGAATAAAAATGGAATTTCTACTTAGATTGTGCACCAAAAAATTTTGAGCAAGATTAGGACACACTTTGGCGAATCATTTTCTTCACTCATCTATAACACTGGTAAGAAGAAAGACAAGGTAGTCTTAATTTGCTTCTAACACTCAGGCAGATGAAAGGACCTGACATACATAGGATAAGATGTGTTTTTTGGTGGTGTTTGTGATGCATTATCCCAATCGTTGATTCTGTAGTAAGTGCGGTATGGTTTGAAGACAGTGTTCAGCCCACTTTTTGTTTGTATATTTACTTGGATATATCCATGGTAATGAATGCCTTTTAACATTCTTCGTTGCTGCAAAGTGCTTTGAAGCACTGATGCAAAAGACATCAATAAGTTAATTCTGTTATTATTTCAACTTTTTATGCTGCAGATCCTGCAGACTAAATATTAAGACTTAGGCAACAGGGTGGATTCACAACAACTTGTGATAATCTAGATTCTTCTTACCGCACAGTTTCTGCATTAAAATAATTGCCAAATAATGTTCATCATGTTGGATTTAATATTAAATTTAATGCACAGAATATCATCAACTGTTTATTTTAATACTTGGCAGGTAATCAGCATTTTGACTGACAACCTTCCTTTCTCTTTTCACTCCTCAGTGTGGACTATTGCCAGCATTCACTGCTACCTGTATTTCGCTGTATATGGCCTTGGGTTGAGACTTGTTCGATGCATCACTACACAGCTACTTACAATGAGGCATAAAGAATCTCTTTGAAACTGCAAGAGCAAAATTCTGTAAGTGGGATTAAAATAGTCATAACAATTAGAAGCCAGCAAGGACAGCAAACCACAGTCCTCAAGCACAGCAGTGCTCCCTGTCACTTAAGTGAGGAAAATAACTCAAGAGATGAGAAGCAGCATGTAGTGAATCACCACAGTCACATTATGCAGTCCCTCAGTTCACAGGTTCCCAAGATATGATTTGCAATATTTTGGAAAATACGATCTTTCCGACAGCTTGCTTACCTTACATCATCAAAGCCCAAAAGACTGGCTGCAGCTCTTGGGTTGCAGGTCTTTGAGACTTTGCATTTTGTTCACCACGCCTCTCAGCATTAACCTACACTGGAGGGTACCATACCCAACCATCCATTCTCCAGTTTGACTGCCTTAAGAGACACAAAAGACAGGACTCTACTACGAGTCCAGAACAAAGCATGAATTTACATTTGCAGTGTGCTTTAACTGTCCTGCCACTCCAGATTCTCCAGTTCCACGATCTAGAATTAAAATATACCTTTATTATATACTTTAAGCATCTATCAAGTGCTGAAATATATACACTATATGTGAAGAATTTTAAAGGCTTCTGGATACTCTAAATCATGTTGTACAGAAAACATAGGTCTTTTCCTCAGTAAACATGCTAACAATATGTATGCCTGATATTTAATTAATTAAAATATATTCATTTAAAATGCTTTTTATTTCTATCCAGTTCCCTGCTAAGCTAGCAGACACATCCCTAGAACCATTCCTTGTAAGGGTTATTACACTATTTGTAATACTTCAGATTAAAAATATATTACATCCTCAGGTCTCTTCATTATTATTTTTACACAGTCCACATTACCAGTAGGAGCACAGTATGAGAAGTAGTTTCAAAGTAGTGTTTGTCCGTGGGATTAATAGACTGAAATATGTTTATGATGTATATTTATTTGCTTAAAGCGATTTGCGAAGGATTTTGAACATTGCTTAAAATCTCTAAAAGCAAAAGCACAAAGCTTTCCTTTTGATTTGATTTTTTCTTTGTTGAAACCATATACATTATCCTTCACTTGTACATCTGAACTGGATGAAAGATGAGAGCATTCGAAGTCCTCTACCTTCCCTCTAGCACAGCCCATGTCCCATCTGTTCCCCAGACTGATGTGCTTAAGCTTTATCACAGTGGACGGTTGCCTCCTTGCTGGCACAGCACCCTTCCGGCACTCAGAGAATGAGGTGATAAACACTAGGTACCAATGCCGTATGGAGGGAAGCTGTATTAACTTTTATCTACTCATTATAAAATAAGGGAGAACAGCAACATGCCTTCATCAGCAGCATGAACATAAACACATCCTGAGAAACAGGTTTTTTTCTCAGGAAGCATCTTCCAGAAAGTTTCCCAAATTGAAACATGACCATGCTGACTACAGAACCTAGTAAAACAATGAAATCCAAATCAGCTCACTAAAATTAAAAAAATAAATAAAAATCAGTAAGTTATTTTTCTCACTAATCTCAAAGGTTTTTTTTGCTTTATTTGGCTTCTTTTTCTATTATTATTTAAACTGAAAATTGGGGGGCACTCTGATCTCAGATGTATTGTAAAATGTAGTCATTTTGCAGGAGACGTTTACAGGAAAGTCAAAGATATTAGGACAATTTAAACTAGATGAAATGCAAGACAGACAATAGATCTTAGACAAAACTTTCTCAAGGTCATATAGCACATCAGCTGCAGAGCTGGGACTAGAACCCCGGTCTCCTGATACACAGCTTAATCATACATTTCTCAACCGCAAAATTTGCAAATGAGATACCACACGCATAAAAATTCTGTTTATGTATGGTATTTCCTTAGTGAGCAGGGGCAAATAAAAGATCAATTATTTAAGAGCTTGCTTAGTAAGGAGAGTATGTTTCCGTAATTACTGAGGCCAACTAGTGGGTTGAAGGTCATATAAACTATGCAATGTTTTCTCATTGTACTGTGGAAGATGTTCTTGATTAGCCCTCTTGTGGTTTGTGTGCTATGCCTCTCCTATAATGAGTAGGGTGAATGCACATGGTACCGATTGACACATGGTTCTTACATGTAGTTCTTTAAAGTTGAATCCATTTCATTTCTATCAGAATAATTTTATTTTTCCTGTTTATGTCAATCTTAGAGGGTGCTGTTTTAGATGAAGATTTGCCATTTAAGTGGCAACTTTAAGCAAATGATGTTTAGATTTCTGTGACAATAAAAGCACATATTATAAGAGAGATATCTATGATGATCAAGTGATTTTCATTTTTGTCCAATATAGATTTCAGTGTTTATAAGCATTATGTGTTCCTTCAGCTATGGTATGCTTTGAAGAAACTTGTAAAAACCAGAATCTCTGAAGTCATCCAAACTTTCTGCATGCTTTATATAGGAAAAGGCAGTGGAAAATCCTTTGGTTTGCAATCCAATAAAACAGGTAACAATTTTGAATGTAGATAGTAGCAGAGTTTCCAAGAGACCTCAGTAAAATGAAGTGGTAGTCAGACATTAAGCCTCTTATTCCAGATAGAGCAGACTCATGGGTGGGAATTTACAACCATGTGAAGGTTGAAGTCCATTACTCACTGTTGAGTGGTTCAACTCAAGAGTAACTTGGCTCAACTGTTTTTCTCTGTCAAAGGGTCTGAAAAAAAGTCTTGGTGGGCTTATATCGAGTGTATTATCTTACATCACTTTTTTCTGAGTTTCAATCTTCCATATCACAAGACACCATATCACCTAAGAAATGTCAACAAGAGAAATGACAGAAGGGCTGTGTAGGAGACCTGCAATAAATGGGTGCAGTTCACATAACCTGAATATATCCCCTGTTTCTTTCAAATAGAAGCCAGCAAAGCATAGGGCATTTCCTGGGGATTAATAGTCAGAAGGAAGTGTTGACAGGATAAGGTGTACCCAAAGGCCATTAGGTTACACTGGTCACTCATTCTCCAGGAATAGCCCTTTGTAAAGGTAATACACGTAAACATTAATGACTGAAAAGGAACATAGTTTACTCATTTACAAAGTATGGGCCGTAGCATCTCTTTTTTTCATTCAGTTTTCCAAATTATATTGGAAGTTGCTGAGGCTTTTTTTTATTTCATATTTCCTGTTCCTTTCCTCATTTTGCACTGCAAAACTTGCATATAACCTGGTGTCATGGTTTAACCCTCAGCCATCCCCAGGAAAGCAGGGCTCCATCATGCATGATGGTTACTTGGGAAGACAAATGCCATCATTCCAAATGTGTGTCGTTCCCCCCTTCCTTCTTCTTCCCCCAGCCCCTTTATATGCTGAGCATGACATCATATGGTATGGAATATCCCTTTGGTCAATCAAGGTCAGCTCTCCCGGCCGTGTCCCCACCCAACTCTTTGTGCACCCCCAGCCTGCTCGCTGGTGGGGTGGGGTGAGAAGCGGAAAAGGCCTTGGCTCTGTGTAAGCACTGCTCAGCAGTAACCGAAACATCCCTGTGTTATCAATGCTGTTTTCAGCACAGATCCAAAACACAGCCTCATACCAGCTACTGTAAAAAAAAACACAGCATGCCTGGAATGGTCGAACACCTCCACAGTTCTAGGAATCAAGGCATCTTAGTGGTTTTGGTCTTACTGTCTTTTCTACTTCTGACAACCTCTGCCAAAAGCAACATTTAGAAAATGTTAACATGCTGGGGGTAGCAAACTGCTAATTTTTCATATTCTATTAGATGTCACACAGTTCTAACAAACTGGATCCTTTTTTATTTTCCTATTCTCACAAAAAGTTTGCACCAGGCACAGCACATATTCCACTAACATTCACTGCATGTGTGGTAAGGTGCTAAAGACTTGTAGGATAGTCTGATCTTTTCAACTTCTTTTTATATTTCTTCCAGAAAAGCATGGTCTACCACTGCACAGAAAAGGAAGAGAAAAGGTAAGGGCAAAGGATGTAAAATGTGCTGTTATCTCAGATAACTAACACGCTTAGCTATCTACAGTGAAATGCTGCTGAAGATATATTCTGCTTCTTTGCCACCAGTCACCTACATACTGATGTCCTGACCTGTCCTTGTTACCTTTTTTCTCAATACAAGCAAAGTAGCTTGTCTTGCTGTGGTTCTACTCAGGATAGCTGCTGATGGGATTTAGCTATGTAAATTTTGTAAGAATGTAAAACCCATTTGTTCTTAGGTCGGCTGATCTAGTCTTCCTATTATACATTGGAGGAAGGTTTGTCTTGCCTAACTAGACATTTACTATTAAATCATCTATGTCTGGCCTGGCTATTCTAAGTTCTCTTTACTCCCAATGAAGAGAAAAACAGCATTTTTAAGCTGTGATTTATTTTGTCTTAGGTCAACAACTGCTTGCTCTTTTCAGTCTTGCCTTCAAAATATCTATTTCTTTCCAGTGATTATAAGCAATTTACAGTGACCATTTCAGATTAATAGATGACTGTTCTGCAGATGCCTACATTCAGCCAGATGCATACATCTCCTTAGGTAAAGGCTTACATTCTGACCAGCACTTGAGTAGATTGAGTATTTCTGCAGAAATAAATGAACTCAGAATCCCAACATTTTTAAATGATCTGTGTCGGTCTGGTGTAAGGCCCTGATAGCAAGTGAACGTCACACACACCCGTCTTGACATGGGCAGGGATGGGCTGCTGACCGGGGAGGGTTGAACAAGAACGGAGCCTGCGGAGGCAGAATAACATCTCGTGAGACCACTCCTCTATTCCTGAAACATGTAAGCAAAGACCATCTGTGCCCTGTGTGCCATGTGCCTGTGAAAGATCATCATTCACTTGGTCAGCCCTGAAGGGAAGGGACAGTGAGGCCCCCAAGATCCCCACAACCCACTGACTCATTTCTAGAACATATCTGAACATTCCTGAGCACATACTGTGCCTGCTCAGTGATGACAGACCCCCACCTATGGGACGGGCACATCGGGTCATAAAAAGGGGAAACATAACTTTTTGGCGTGTGACCACCACATAAAGACTACAACTACGTGCCCACCACCTGAAGATTACAACTACAAGCAGAGAACATCACTGGATCCAAGGGTGGTGATATCTTTTCTTTCTCTCTCTCTCTTTTCTTTCTCTCTTTCTTTTCCTCTCTATCACTCTCTTTGTCTCTAACTTAATTTTTGGCACATTAGGGTAATATCGTCACACGTTTTGCTAAACCCTTACCTTTCATAGTTCTGCTAAGTTTTGAACATTGTTGTAACTTTTGCCAAGCCTCTATCTTTTGTAGTTCCACTGAGTTTTAAGTACATTTACGATTGGTTTGAACCTCTAAAGTAATTGTCATTACTCCTGATTGCCACGCAGAGAATTAAGAAGTTAACCTCACCCTAACCCCCTGAGTGGGACAGGACAGCTGGGTCTTACAAGACTTCAGGAAAGATACAACTCTGGAACATCTGGATTTTATCAAATATATCTTCTGTTTTCCATAAGTATCAGATGCCCTTGACTCTGCACACTATAGCAGGCAAAATTATGTTGTATTTCATAGTCAGTTTCTCCAGGGAGACTCTAGTCTCTTCCTTCTCCTAGGTTGGCCCCTCCTTCTGGCTATGCTGGCTACCTTCCAACAAAAGCAGAGAAAATTGACTCAGTCACATATTCACCCAGCCCTGGATTCCAAGAACATATTCCTTAAGCATCTTAATTAGGTTCCTCTTCTGAGGCCTGTCTCTTTTCAAAGGATAAATGATAAAGGAAGCCTAAAATTTTAACTTGAACACTTAAATTTATGTTGAAAGTGAATTATATGAGAAAATGCAGTAGTTTGCTAAATTTTGTTTCTGTTTTCTTGAAAAGATTTTCAAAGTATTTCCTCAGTATATGTTAACATCTTCTCCAGTGCACTAGTGAAGAAATTTAAAAGCCAAGGAATTGGGGGAAAGAGAATAGTTTGGGTGTATTGAGGAGCCTCAGAGGAGGAGAATGCAGCTATGGAAGACTAGAGGTCCAGTAAAACCCTGCTTTGATCCTAAACCCTCCCCAGAGCCTTGGGATCTTCCCCCACTCCCTCCGGGAGGGTGAGTGGGTACCAATTTCTGTTCCAAGGTTTCCATCCTGTGACTCCCACCATCTGAGGCCCCAGCCCCTGGGTCAGCTGAGACCAGCTTGAGACCTGCGCAGCAACCCAGCCTCCAGCTCAGCCATCGGCATGGTGCCGGCCGTCCCTGGTAGTGTCCCCCTCCCTGCCAAAGGGATCGAGTTTTTATTATTTAACACGCTCTGTAACAGACAGTTGCCAAAAGCCACCAAGGGCCTTGCTAGTCACACAGCCCCACATCACTTTACTTCCTCTGTACCTCAGGTCAGCTAGTAGTTGCCACCAGGGTCTCCATCACCTTCTGATCTCCTGCCTCAAATGCATCGCAAACGTGTGAAGTTAGACAGAATTGCATAACAAGTTTCACCTATCGCTTCCTTGTTTTTTCCAGCTCTTCCTGAATAAAGCTAGTCAAAGCTGGGCAGATGTAGTCAAGGTCTTGCTTATCTGAGAGGTGCTTTTGGTTAGGGACTATCTCATGATATCTTGTGATCCTGAATGTTATCCAGTTATAAACAGCCTCTCGACAGTAACAAATTAAAGATCCACCCCCTTCCTCCCCATTCCTGGACCGCAGGAAGAAAAAAAATTACCCACATCAAAATCATAATTCTGCAGTCTCCAGTACTCAAAGGGATACAGTAAACATGACTTATTACATGATTTACTGAGGAAATAAGATGTAAGTCTATATAGCTGTTGATAGAGAGGTAATGGTTTATATCAAAAAGTGTTCTCCAGTCTCAATTTTCAGATGAGACATTTTTTTCTCTTACAAGATTGCCTTCAGGTTGAATAGAACCTTAAAGTTCTTTATTTTTCCTTACAAACGTTTTTGACACTTACAAACATTTTGTATGCTGCTAAATAGTGTACATTTGCTGGAGGCTAAGTTACCATTTCTGCAAATTTTTACTATTATTAGGCACAAATCCAAGTCCCTAAAGTCTAGTACATCTGACCTTTGAAAAATTTCAAATCTGATCTACCTTGAAACAATACTGCTTTGGGCTGTCTCTGTTGGTATGGTCTGATGCTGCAAATGATCAAGTTAGCATGTTACAAGAAATTCTTCACATAGCTAAAACATAGTGACGTACTGTGTAAAAAATTGCAGTCAACTGCAATGCAGCATAAAACAGACTGTGATCATGCCCATACAAAAGCAAAGTAATCTGTTTCATAAGCTCTGTTACCCTCATCATTAAGCTTACTTGCCAGGACCAGATCCACACCAGGATGCAATGATAAAAGGGTTAAATATTGTAGCAGCCAATAAAGATTCATAGAACCAGATTCATAACAGCCGGAAAGCGTGCGAGCTCTGATACACTGATCAAAATTGCTCTGAAGGATTTCTGAGGATTCCACAGGTTAAAGAATCTGGAACTGATTAGTCTTCTTGACCCTGAACTGATATAGGGAAATGTGAGAGGGTGGACATGAGCTTTGGGTAGACTGTCCTTGGCCATGGACAGAACAAGACTAGCAGGGGCCATAAGCAGCTTGCAGAGCCTCGGAGTCATCTTCTTCCTTCTGCCCTTGCTGGAGAAGCTCAGATGAAACACCATCAAAGGAACAGTTCTCTGTGTTCCTTCCTACAGCCTCGATCCAATCCTGTACAACCAGTTATTTAGGTAAATCTAATTACATGAGGGTTTGCACAGTTCAAGAATTATTTCTTTCAAAAGTTGTGAATAGCTGTATTTATTTTTTTTTTTTAAATCAGAGGCGAAGCTTTCAGAAAACCTCTTATTCAGCACAGAAATAGTTATGCAGAATACTGGATTTTAGGCTTATCTGCCACTGCCTAGGTTGTCTCACTTGAAATAATCTGCTTTCCAGTGTTTTCTTATTTTCCTTGACATTATCCTTATTTATGCACAAGCCCTAGTCTGTAAAAGCTTTCCTTGCTTACTGCTTCCTGTTTCACTTTACTTTTCCTTTGCTCACTGGTGCCAGCAGTTACCTAATAACAATTTTAGAACAATCAATCAGCAGTCTGTGCAAGCAAATAACTTACCAAACACTTGAACCCTGTAATTGTGTTCTGACCTTGGCTTTACCAGAGGTGAGAGTGATAGATTCTTTGCAGCAATGCCATACTTTGTTGTTCTGTAAACGCAGTTCACCTGCCTAAGGTGAACTTTACTGCAGAGGAAAAATCAACTGCAGCCACATAAAACCTAGCAGTACGGGGAGGAGTCGGTGACAGCGTAAGGAGCGTTGGCAAACAAGGCGCAATATTACCTAAACCAAAGAAAGCTTAGGGAGAGAAAGCTTTGTCTAAGGCAGCTGGGTAAGAGGCTTGACAGCCCTTATGCTGATGCTGAAAGAATGTGAAAGGTTTTAAAATATCTCATTTTCCTCACTTTAGATTTTTGGAATATGAATTTAAGAAGATTATTAAAGGATTTACAGAGAGATAATTTTTCACTCCAAAGTCCCTCTTCCACCCTGAACTTAGGAATAAATGCTGTCTTCCCTGTAATTAAATAAACCAATAGAGTTGTTCATAGAGTGCTGTGTGATTCAGGTGTGATTCCCACTGGGCAAATGACAAAGTATAGAGATTGCCTACTACAATGCCATTAATACCACCACTTATTATGCAGCCCCGTTAAGAAACATGCATTATTTCTATGCTCTCCAGGAGAAGTATTTTGAGCCTGAAGACCGATTGGCTGAAGCACATGGATGTTCTTCAGCTGTTTAAAATGAAATAATTCTCCCTTGCTAGAGATGACAGTTTTATCACCGGAAGCTGTTCTAGGTTTTGAATGTGGATGTTTCTGAGAGGAATATTGCAGACACCATGTGCACGTGCATGTGTGCCTCTGTGTGTGTGTGCAAGACCAACATGCTCAGAAGACAGTAGCTGATAGTGGGCAGAGATGCAAAGGGAAGTGACAGCACCCCATGCTCCTACACGTGCCTGTCATGGTGAGGGACCGCCCATGCTATGACCTGCTCAGACATTGAAAGACAAACTTTGACAGTGTGTGTGTCACAAAAGGTACAACATGTGAGCACAGGCAGATATTTGGGGGAAGAAAGGGAACCAGGAGGGTAATATTGGTCTCTGATTGACAGTAATATTGGTGCAACTAGGACTGAATTGTTGTCAAGCCTCACAACGAAAAAAGAAAGAGGATTAAATTCTTTCCAGCCTCAGAGGAATCATGACAGAAAGCATGGAAGAGCTAGTTTAAAAGCGTTAGAAGGGAGCAATGGTGTTTGATCAGTGGCAAATTTGATACAGCAGCATCTTTCTGAGAAGACCAGTGAGATGGAACAAAACTGTGATGACTTTAAAAGCCAAGTGCTGAACAGAGCCAAGTAATCACTGCCCTCATCTTCTGCCCAGGCTCTCACAGCCCACTGTGCAGTAGCCTTCCGTCACAACAGTGCAGCCCTGGCTCGTGTCAATACAGTCAATGGAGATCGTAACTGCTGTTCCTCTGACGAAGAGAGGTCCTCTTCAGGGTTTACGTTCTCCAGATTTGGGCTTGTTTAATTGACACACACAGGTCTAGTGACATTATGAGATATTTTCTTACATTTCAGCCACCCTCCAGCTGCCACTCTGGATGCCATCTCCCATAGGGTCAGTGTCATATCAGACAGCCCTGCAAGAGTGTTTCACACAGTCTAGGAGATCTCCGGTAGCCCCAGTCACCAACAGTTTGGGAGGAAAGCAGATGTTAGCCATGGTGGGTTTGCCCTGGTGACTGACAGGAGGAGAGGAACACCACAGGGCGACTCTAAGAACAATGTTCAGTAGGCTGTGAAGTGAAAAAGGAGAGAAATTGTCTCTAACAGGATGTGGAACAATCGTATTAGTTAAATTTCAATCAGTTATAAAATCATGTTCCAGCTATGAAGCTTGAATTATCGATTGATGGCAAAAAACAGGGAGAGGGAGTTGAGAGAACATATGAAATGTGGTCAAACTTAAATTACCAGAATAAACTTAAATCACCAGAACAGTGGTCTTATCAGAGGACGTGGTTGTTAATAAAGAAGATAATGTTTCTCCAGAAGAAATTTAAACATCTGGCACTGAAGATGTAACTGGTGTCAGCAGCGTGGGAAGTCAGCAAATGCTGATGAGAAGATGGAGAAATGGCAAAATGAAGCCATTAGAAACTCATTGGAGTATGCCACCTAAAGCTTGTTTCCTTCTGGTGATTTTGTGTAGCTGCAGACTTATTAAGGAACAGAGAAGCAACAAAAGCTTTGAGTGTGATTTCCACAGCCCAGGTCCCCACCATGCATTTTCTAAGGCTCTGTTTTTCAGGGGGGAACTGCTGGTGGGTTTCATCTGAAATGCTTCTTACTTGAGTTGAATAATGTGGACTACAACCTCTTGTACAAACTTATATTTCTCTGACAAAGCCCCTTTTCAGACATTCTCTTTTATAATTGCCAGTGGAGATTTTATTTAATAGGCTGCAACACCAAGTGAGACGAAGCATCTCATTTCCCAGTGTTGCATGCTAACACAAAACCAGAAGTAATATACACTAAGTTATATCAGATAATTAGCATGCACTAATAGAAGTTAATCAAAATCAATAAGCACAATGCATGTAGCACAAATGATCAAATGCAAACATTTGAATTGAATTTTCACAGTAATGTAGTTCAAAATTATTAAATTCAATTAGCAATTCACCACGATCTGCAGTCATATACCCCTCTTACTATAACCTGGCAGATATTTGAGCAAGATTTGATTCACATCTGTGAGTCTCGTTGATGTGAAATATTGTACAGGCTTGATGCCAGATGTGAAATTATCCTTATTAGGTGTTTTTCTTTAACAATTGTGTTTTACCACAGTGATTAGACCAGATGGAGCATAAATCTTTTCTTCCTCCCCCTTTTTTTTTTTAACCTACATCCTTTCAAAATCCAGTTACCATAACAACTTGATTTCACTGTTTTTCTTAAATCATCTTCTTTTTATATCACACCTAGAACTTTTGTCTGGCTCACAGATGAAGACAACTAATTTTTTAGTTAATTATTTGCCGTCAAAAATCTATCAACAACTTCTCTTTTGTTTTCTCCTTTTTCTTTTTTTTGGTGGGGGAAGGGAGAAAAGAAGTAATGTCTTTTGTTTGGCATGTTTAGTATCAGCAATAAGTAGACAGAGTGGTAATATAAACCTTCTACAAAACAATAAACCAGAAGGACTCCCAGCAGAAAGCTTGAGAATCTCAAACCATACTTACACAGACTTCTAATGATATTTTTTAAAGGACATTTCTTTCCATGAAAATTAAATACTCCTGGTAATTTCACAACACCAGAGCTTTGTATATATTTCCCTCTTTGTTTGAATGGGCCAATTCAAATCTTCTTTTATGATAACAACATAAAACGTATTGCAGTAAAATACCTTCCCTTCTGTCTCCTTTTTCTCTTGCTTAGTATCTATTTGACTTTGTCACGGAGAAAAGAGAGACAGTGGGAGGTGTGATAAGTTAATATCTAGGAATAAAAAGGCGCTACCTAGCAACATTTCTCTGGAAACTAAATCTCATTTGTCAAGCAACTCTAAAACAGGGGCTACATTGCCCAGGGGATTGATAATGGCATACAGAGCTTTTCACGGCAAGTCACTAAAATATAAATGCAGCCCAGGTCAGTAGCAGCTGAACACTGTTACCATCTGACAGCTGTTTAGTGGCCTGTATGAAATGCCACCTTAGTCTTCATCCGATTCCTAGTGGGAAGGTGGATGCATCCCAATTAGCATTAATTGGCTCCCTTATTGTTAACTGCAGCAAGGCGACCCAGGAGCGTGCAGAGTCAGGGAGCGGAGGGCTGCGGGGAGCACGTCGTGATCCACTAGGCCAGCTGTGTCTCCGGTTCAGCCGGCTACTTCAACTACAGCATTCCTGACAGACTCTTGTATAGCCCCCGTTTAAAAGCTGGGAGGGAAGGAGCTTCAACAGCATTCCTTGGATGCGCCTGTTTCGGTGGTTCACGTCTCCTGTCCTTACAGCAGGTTTTTTCCCTCTCAAATCTAGCTGAAACCATCTTGTTTGAAAACATAAGGGATTTCTTTCTGTCCTACTAAGGGGAATCTGTCCATCAAATGAAGTTACCAGATTTCTCAGCCTTTTTATCATTCTGTGTACTTTCCTCTGGACCGTCTCCAATTTGCCTATATAGCTCATAAAGTACAATGACCAAAACCAGACACGATGCTCCAACTGAGGTCTTACCAATGCTAACTATAGGATAATTATTATTTCCCTTGCCATACATTGATGCTCCTCTAACACAGCTCAAGATAATGTTTTTCTTCTACAGAATCTCATGTCGACTCATGCTTTTTACCCTGTAACACAGTGACCATTGAACACACTTGTTTCAAGTGGTTCAGAGATTATTTCAGCTGGATCTCTAACCATCAAGGACAAGTTTTCAGGTCCTTCTGCATGGGTAATCTGATTGACCTAACACTCTTCAAGCTTTTCTTTCCTTGTTCTGCTGTGTTCTCCTACCTCTTTTTTAAAACATGCTTTCTTAATTACCAAATCACACTTCAGGTTTTGAGTACAAATAAGGCAAAAGAGGTACTGAATGTTTCTGCTCCTGTAATTTTCATTGTCCTTCCCTGTTTTGCCATAAACCCTTTCCTTGCCTTTGTGTCCTACTTCTGTGTTTATAAAAGTTGCCTTAATATCTTGAATGTTCCTACTTCACTGAAGTAATGTATTTTTACTATTTTGTATTCTGTTTGTTTTCTGCCCACTTGCTTGTGCTATTTTTTATACTAAGTACTATATTTTATTTCCCTTTCTTTGTGATACCTTTTTGGATATCACTGAAGAGCTTTCTATACAGCTGGGAACAGACTATTGCTAAACTTTTTTTTTTTACTTTTTTTTTCTAGGAAGACAGCTTGCTGTTGTGCACTTGGTAAAACCTATTTAAATAGTTCCACCTATCCCACTCTTCTTAATCTCTTGGATCAGAAATAATTAAGTAAATGTCTACAATTTAAGTGAGCTAAATGAGAGTTATGAACTGAAAAACAGTTCAGTCACCAGAATATCTAGTCTAGTACCATTTGAAATGGTCTAAGTAACCTCTCCAGCCTCTGGTCACTACTCCAGAAAGGCACTGGGACATCTGTAGATCTTGTGCAATACCTGCTAGTCCTATTGGGGTGTCTCCCAAATCCTAGGGAGTCTTGAACAGTAACAGAAAGATGTATCTTAATGTCACTCAAGCCCAATGTCATCCAAGGAGCTATTCACATTATCCTAAAGCAGACGTCTGTAGTTTACCTCATAGCACTCTACACTTCTTTGATCATTTTAAGAAACAGAGACTTCTTCAATCATTTTAAGAAACAGAGACTTCTTCCTTCAGATATCTAGCTGCAGATATCTAGTGCTGTTTGGTATGCCATAGTCCCTAGCTGTCCTCCCAGAGGGTCATGGATATTTTGCAGGTTCTATGTCATACCTACCAGCCCTATGCAGGTGTCCCTTTTTTTTTACGACATTTCCATGGTACTATGTCCCTGACTATGAATCACAGTGGAAAGATGGACCACACAGGATCATCCTGAGGTCATCCAGAACTTACTAGCTTTAGTTCAGTGTGGTCTTGCAGATTTGGAATTAGTCAGTATTGTTCCCACATGACAGGAGTGTTTAATAAGAGTTGCGTGAGCCTCTTTAAATATAACAAAGTGGGTAATTAGCCACATTGGTTAAAAAAAAAACAAAAAGAAAAAAAAAAGAAAAAAAAAGAATTCATGCACATATAAGCTGATTGTTTGTAGTTTACCTCTTGTTGCACCAGTACAGGTCCAGTGTGTGTGATTTCTTTACAATCTGTCATTTCTCAGTGCACATACAGAAATACTGGTTTCTTAAGCTGAAATGCACAACTAAGTTTTGAGTTGCTTATTGGCACAGCTGTGTTAAGTTATGTGAAACTGGAGAGGGACTTTTTAAAAGGGTATGTAGTGATAGGACAATGAGTAATGGCTTTAAAATGAAGGAGGGAAGATTTAGATTAGATATAAGGAAAAAATTCTTCACTGTGAGGGTGGTGAGGCACTGGAACAGGCTGCCCAGAGAAGCTGTGGATGCCCCCTCCCTGGAAGTGTTCAAGGCCAGGTTGGATGGGGCTTTGGGCAACCTGGTCTAGTGGAGGGTGTCCCTGCCCATGGCAGGGGGGTTGGAACTAGGTGATGTTTAAGGTTCCTTCCAACCCAAACCATTCTATAGTTCTATGATTCTACGATTCTATGATTGTTGTTGTTTAACCCAGCCAGCAGCTAAAACAACCACACAGCCGTTCATTCACTCCTCCCTCCACCAGTGGGATTGGGGAAGGAATCCAGAAAGAGTAAAACCTGTGGGTTGAGATAAAACCAGTTTAACTGGACAGAAAAGGAAGATAATAATAATAATAATTATGTAAAAGAATACATGAAACAAGTGATGCGTGACACAATTGCTCACCACCCAGTGACCAATGCCCAGCTAGTTCTCGAGCCACGGCCGTTCCTGGCCAACTCCCTCCAGCTTCTGTACTGCACATGATGTCATATGGTATGGAATATCCCTTTGGCCAGTTTGAGTCAACTGCCCTGGCCATGTCCCTTCCCGCCTTTCATTGGCACCTCCTGGGGAAGGCTCATGCTTCCTCACTGGCAGGGACTGGGAAGCTGAAAAGTCCTTGACTTAATTGTAAACACTGCTTAGCAGCAACTAAAACATTAGTGTGCTATCAACATTGTTATCATACTAAATCCAAAACACAGCACTATACCAGGAAGAAAATTCACTGCATCCCAGTCAAAACCAGGACAGTGATAAAGCTCATCAGCACAGCCACAAAAGGAGCTCAGAGAGACAATGGCAGGAGGGCCCCCCAAATAGTACCCTGTCAGGCTGCTCCCAGAGGCTTATCACAGGGGTCATCAGCCCATCAAAGGCGCCTTCCCACAAACCCAGAGGAGCACAGGGGCACAATGGCAGGTGGGAAACCAAATCAAGGACTCCCAAGGAAGGAATACCCTGTCCCAGGAGAGCCATCAGCCTCATTGTCCAAGTGTGGAGTCCATCACTGTGAGTCATTGGGAGCAGCTCTCCAGATAGCCAGCATCTGGGGAGACTGGAATCCAGAGAGCAGCTACTGAATGTACTGAATGTCTGGACACAGCTGCTAGAGGGATCCACTTGTACATATGTACGTATACATAGTCTCACTAGTGAACCTCCATCCTGTCCAGCTGGAGAGGGCAGGAGATGAGGACATCGGTGCTGCCTGTGTTCATGTGAGTGCTCTGAGTGTCTGTCTGTGAGCTGCGTGGCTGGCAGTGCATATGTGTATATGTGTGTGTGTGTGTGTGTGTGTGTGTGTGCTCTGTGTGCCTTTGCCTGCTGGGAATACATTTTCTACCTTGCTGCTGGTTGGAGTCAGGGACATGGAGCAGCAGCAGCAGCAGCCTTGCCTCTCTTGTGCTGTTGGATCCTGCATGATACATTTTCCTTTAACAAACTAGTCCCTATATACAGTAATTTTAAGTCACTGGGAAGAATTCCAGTGTGACAAGCTAGCATAACCTCTGTGTGCACTTCTACATTCTGTCTTACCACCTCATTAAATGTCCTGTATGAGAGCTTCAGATTAGCTCCAGGTTCTTCTTGTGATCTCCGTCTGTCAGGTGTGTTAGACTGCTCAAGTCACTAATCATCTAATGTGAGGAGGGGCTCACAGGGTGACAGACACCAAAAGGCTTTTAAAAACTGACTTTTTACCAGTAAATCTTGCCTGAAGACGAATGATAAATAGCTCTAAAAATGAGACAAAATTGCTATTTGATAGTGTTACTCTTATAACCTTAAGGCCTTATTACAGCATTGTGTTTCTCACAATGAAAGCCGCTAGGAGCTGATGGAAAATTCAGGCTGTTAAATGTGTTTGGAAATGTTGGGGAAAATACTATACAATTCAGTACTAGGGCTTTTAGGGCTTTTATCCCATCAGTAGTGTCTTCTGTAAGATGGGTTTCTTCTAGATTTGCTGCAAGGACTTGCAAAGTTGAACACTGCAGCCAATCACCTATTTTATGGTCAGCATGGACATGATGAAACATTCTTCCATCACAGCATGTTCACTTGAAATGAGCTTTTAGGTTGGAAGAATGATACTCTGTCTTCTCAGTCTGTGAGATTCTTAAAAGGCTCAGGAAGCTCAAGCAAAGTGGCTTCAAAACCATTAATCTTCAGCCAGCACAGGAAACAGAGATGCATGCTTTGCACTGGAAGCAATCTCTTTCCTGGACATGGCCAACATGGTTTGTCGCTTTTAAAACCTTATGCATATCACCCTTGGTTGCTAAAGAATTAGTTATGAATGTCACATCATATTGGTTCAACATGACTAAGTTCAGAGTATGTGTGATGCAGTAGATCTTAAAGTGGCCATTTGCTGCTGCAGTCCCATCAGAGCTGTCACTGCATCTTACTTCCCCCCAGTCAGTGTGAGAGATGCTGTACCTTCCCTCACCATGTCGCATAAACTGCAAGAAGGACACTCAAGCAATGTGTCGATCGCAGGGCATGCAACGAGCAAAAAGACAAGTGCTGTAAGCTCACAGTCTATGTACTCTTACCTGGGAACACAAAATAACAGCTTTTTGTGCTGATCTTCTTCATGGAAATCAAGATGATCAGGCAGTTCCATTTTAAAATTGTTTTATTTTAGACATTGAACTATTTCTTCTGTTTTTGCCATTTAACTTTAACTTTTTCTTCAATATTACATCAGTCTTGGCACATAAGCTGAGAACGGCATGGACTTTGCTGTCACTTTTCTCTGGGCTGCTATTGTGGTGCAGCTGGAGTCTCTGTGTCCCTTGAAGAGAAGGCCTTGGCTCTGGAAAAGATAAATGATAATAGCTTTCTTGACTGTCTGACATTTTATTTCATTCTCTAATTGCATGGAAATTTCGTGCTGCTTACTAGACATCACATTAGATAGGTTTCCCAAATCCTCTATATTTGCTAGCAACGCTGGCATTTTTCACAAGCGGCGAAGCTCTTGGCAGTATCTTTCCCTTTGCCCACTGCTAATGTGCATAGCTATCCTAGAGGCTGCACACCCAGTGACAGTGAAATTGGCAGGAACAGTGCACAATATTTGCAAAATGCACCGTCTTGAGTCTTGGAATAAGCCAGCTGCTTTTTCTGAAATCAAAGATTCCCAAGTCCTTTGGCAGGAAAGAGGAAAAGCTGGTTTCAAGGAGCCGTAACTTCTCCAAAATCTGTATTTTCTGGTCAGTGCTTCCTTTTGTCCGATATTGCTCCTGTGATCAAAGCATGGTAAGATCTGGGAGCTAATGCAGTGAGCTCTGGTTTGTCACTGCAGTGCTGCCCAAAGTCAGAGCTTGTCTGCTTGTTTCATAAGCACTAGCCGATGTTTCCATAGGTGCCATGCCATTTGCCTTTCATCCCTTATGACTACATGGTCTTTTCCTGATACGGTGGAAAGTGATACATTTTGGCCTCTTGTCAGACATGTTGAAATCATGTATTAAACCATGGGGTGAAAACTCTGCTGCTTGTCACTGTACCTAACACATGCTCTCAGAAGCCGCGCCACAGTTATCAGTCACTCACGCGGACACACGCTGTACAAAGTTGGTGGCCTGCTGTGACTTGGGAGATAGCCAGAGCATATCTGAGCTCTTGCTAGTGCGGCACACCCAGTGTCACCACAGCCATGGATCGGTACATGGTATATTTCACATATATAATCCCAAGAAAATGCTACTGCAGAGGTGTGGAGAGCTTAAATATCTGCCAAGCCAGTGACAAAAAGTTATTTATCCTCCTCACCCCACTGAAACGATTACTTGTAAAATAACTCTGTTTGACAGTTATAGATGATTTCCACTTTATTTAACTGGAAAGGTAACACCGGATAATTTTTTACATGATTCCAACCCCATTCTGTTCCTCTGAATGACTTTAATAAGAAGGATATCATACCTCTCCCAATGAAAGAGAAACTTTCATTCATCAGAGTTTTGCTGTGGGGAAGAGGAAAACACCATAAATGTGATGCCACAGATGGTAAACTTGGGAAAGGGTTGTTTAAACTGAGGATGACAAGCCACTTCTCTCTACATATTCTTGTAGGGTTTCCCCTGGGACACCCTTCACATTTTTCTTGTTATATGTGCTTTGCCTCTTCCCATTACCACTCCTCTACAAAACACTTTATTTCGTTGCTTCCTGAGACTCCCCCAAGGGACAGATCTTGAAGTGGACTATGGAAGATATCTCAATCTACACCACCACACCTGTCTGATGTCTCCTCACTTAGCTAGTATAAGACCAAAATTATTCAGACAAGCTTTCTTTATACTGAAGTGCAATATCCAAACTTGAGAGGGAAGGATCTTGGCCCTTCAGCACCCACTATAGAGACTTCTGCTTTGAGGTTTGCAGGTGCCATTTTCATTGGTAACAAAATGGTAACGAAAATAGCAGTTGTTAGAAAGGTACACTTTCTTCTCCCCTCTCCTCCTCTGCTCCTGTCATGCTATTCTGGCCATTTCTTCTCAATATCAAATATAACTTAGTCGTACTAAGCCTGACATGTCACAGATTCTTAATGCTTTATCTATATACTTGCTAGACACTTGAACAAATCACTGACAAGCAAGACTACTGACATTTGAAAGAAATGCCATTCAATCATCAGCAGATTCAAATTAAGATATGGTACTTAACATAGAGATAGTATTTATTGTTTAAAATTGAATGCATCTTCGTAAGCCCATAAAACACATCTTACATTTAGGGTAAAAAGCCATTTGAAGCCCTTAATAAAAATCACATTTAGAGATGCAGATCTGAATTAATATCAATATTTCAAAAATTAAATCCCTAAGTCTTTCAGAAGCATATTTTCAATGGGCAAGCTGTCTCTAAAAACAGTACGAGAAAAATGCATATGTATCCACATGTATGCTTGCCTCTGCAAATGAATGATACTGTCATGACTTTGTTAGAGAAAAATATATCACACTTCTTTCACGAACACCTGTTTTTATCAACTATTCATACATCCCCATAGCAGTTTCTTGCTTCGTGGCAGACTGACATAATTCTGTTTGCAAATAAGTAAAGAAACATTTTATACATCATTTTGAAATTGCTCAGTTATCACAGCCTTGGAAGAAAAGAAACATTCTAGGTCAGCTCCCTTATTTTCTCCCAGGGCAAGGCTGTTGTAAAAAAATCTGCACTCTACAGCTCTCACCAGCTTGACTTCTGCTGAAATAGAAGTACCTGAGCTTAAATTACAACAGAAACCACATCGTTAAGACTGATTAAGCGATGACAATGTTTGAGGAATAGTTCACAAATGCACCCGGGTGATGTTGCAAGATGAGGTCACAGTAGCTGAAGTGGCTGAGACAGCCCAGGGAATCTGTCTCTGTATACTTATGAATTCTGCTTGATTTTCTGAACTTTACCTCTGACCAAAACATTCAGTGTGGATTAATTCTTCCATTTTATGGGCAAAAGCAGTCAGTGTCAGAGAAACTGAACAAGACCATAACACTTGAGTAACCTTGTCCTGCTAAAACAGGAGAGACTGGTAGCCCCATCGACTGTTAAGAGCCTTCTGGCTGAACACTGGCAGAGGTTGGAGAGAAAAAAATGAGATGTTCACAGTAGTAGGAACTGGTCTTTTTATGAAGAGATGGTCTCTTACATTTTGTTTAATAGCTGGAAGATTTAGCAGGAGGCAAAGCAACAGGCAACCTGTACACCTCAAGGTCCTCTGTATTTCAGTAAGATCTGAAAGGCTTTCACTGACAGCACGGAAGTAGAGTCTACAGTTTCCAAATATCTGTATATTTGGAGGCCTTGCATTCATTACACATTTAAAGACATTAATTTCCTGGGTTTTCCTGGTGCCTTTCCTTCTGCTTAGTTCTCAGCTGTAAACCAGTAAGGCCCAAAAGTATGCATGATCTACCAGTGAAACTCCATAATGGTTGGCATTGGTCTTGGGGCAAACATCTGAGGTTGCAGGGAGGGAGCCTGACTCCCAGAGCTAAACTGAGGAGCTGGAGAGGGTGATGATGACCACTCTTTCTATATTAACAAAGGGCCAAATTAGGTGCTCAGCTGCGCTTTGAGTGCCTATGTCCCATACTCAAACACTACAAAGATCTTCAAAACTAGCACTGAAATATTATCTCACCTGGTCAATCCCTATCTTGTGCTGGTGGACATAACAAAATCACCTAGCTCAGCAACCTTGAATCACTTGTTCACTGTTTGGCTTTAGCAGGATTCTAAAAATCACACTAAAGAGCCCTGATTCTTTGCTGAGGAAAAGGGAAAGAAGTATGCATGCAGCTTGGTAGGGCACTCACTGTGGTGTCATGCTCTAATTCCTGCACCAAGTACTATATAAATATTTAGGTAATGGAAACATTAAATAGAAGGAGCTGAAGATAATCCCACCCAATAGCACCCATAGACCAAAGTTAGGAAATCCACCTGTGACACAGGAAAGCAGTTTTAAACTCATGATCCAAATACAAAAAAGAAAAAATAAGGATTTGAAGTCAAGTCTCCAACTCCAAGGACAGTTCTTCCCTAAGCATGACTTAATTGATCCATGGATTCTACATTTCCTTTTGGAAAAGACCGTATCTACTTGTAACGCAAGGAAATAATTAAATATTTAGGACACTGAGTGAAGACTGATGATTTCCTTCAGTCCAGAGTAAACAGGTTATTCCTCAGAGTTTCTTATTAGCTATTTTACATGGCTCCCTGCTTAGAATAATGTTTTATCCTATTGGGACATTCCACTGGCTTATAACAGGAGTCTAAAGAGCTTTATGAGAAATTAATGAAAGAAGACATTTCCACTAGACTGTGACTTAAATATCATCATTTTCACTACTAGCTTTGACAGACATCTCTTGCATGATCTAAAAAACAAAATGAATAAATAAAATAAAATCTCTTCAATTCATTCACTACCTTTTAAAAGATGTCAATAAGCAGGGTCACAGCAAGGCTGGGGCAAAATCAGTACTTCAAGCTGAGGCAGGTTCAGAGATTCACAGATTCACAGATTGGTAGGAGTTGGAAGGGACCTCTGGAGATCATCCAGTCCAATGCTCCTGCTAGAGCAGGATCACCTAGAGCAGGTTGCCCAGGATCATGTCCAGGTGGGTTTTGAATTTCTCCAGAGAAGGAGACTCCACAGCCTCTCTGGGTAGCCTGTTCCAGTGCTCGGTCACCCTCAAAGTGAAAAAGTTTTTCCTCATGTTTAGATGGAACCTCCTGTGTTCCTGTTTGTGCCCATTGCCCCTTGTCCTGTCACTGGGCACCACTGAATAGAGTCTAGCCCCTTCCTCTAGACATCCACCCTTTAAATATATGCATTGATAAGATCCCCTCTCAGTCTTCTTTTCTCCAGGCTAAACAGACCCAGCTCTCTCAGCCTTTCCTCATACGAGAGATGCTCCAGTCCCCTCATCATCTTTGTAGCCCTCTGCTGGTCTCTCTCCAGCAGAACCTTGTCTTTCTTGACCTGGGGTGCCCAGAACTGGACACAGTACTCCAGATGTGGCCTCACCAGGGCAGCATAGAGGGGGAGGATAACCTCCCTCAACCTGCTGGCCATTGTGTCCTTTTATCACTACTGACAAACAGAAGGCATGCCGTTTCACAAGAGGATGACCCAAAAGCAATGTAATACTGACTGAAAGTATCCCAAGATGATGTAGCACTCATCAGAAAAGTCTGCATAGAGGTGTTGCTGTCTCCCACTCTTGTGTGAGGACAACATTTGTAATTGGGAAGATCACATCTCAGTGGCATCCTGTATATGCCAGTCTAATATAAATAGGAGAAAGTCCCTATGATAAACACTGCTATCAAGAAAAACTGTCTGAGTTAGCTTTGGTGGTTACCTATTTTCAGGGACTAATTCAGTAATGCAATTTTAGGACCTTCTTTCAGGAGATATGATTTAGCGAGAATGAAACTGGAACAAAACAGTGGAGTGTCAGAACACATTTATTACTTCATAGTATTTTGTAGGAAGCAAGGGCAAGACACTCTTTAAGACTCCTCAACAGACATTTGGAGATTTTGTGATTAAGGGAGGGAAGTTTCAGTCTTAAAGGACAATGCTAGGGAAAATGTAGAGGAAATTGACAAAGATGTGGCTAAGGAGTGAAACTTAATAGATTTAATATGGGTGAAATGGGGTAGATGCAGATCCTGAAGATCTGGGAGGAGTCCTGCTTATTTTTCTATGACTGAGATTAGAAATACTGGCAAGCTAGTTCCAGTGGTCTTAGTAACATCACCAGGTCTGCATTGAGTCCAAATTACGTTGAAATCTGGACCTTGGTCTCCTAATTAGATCAAGAAAGCAAGTAGCAGATGGAGAAATTAAAGAAAGAACACACGGAAATTAGGAGCCTGTGAGGAAGACAGTCTGTTGCAAAAATAAATGTGCTTTCACATTATTGTACATAAATGGAGCATTTATAAACAATTTTGTGTTACATTTTCTTAAGAACTCCCATCGCCTCCATTTAGAATATTTTAAAAGTGTTTTCACTTGTTCTTTGGACATGTATACGTGACATGATTCCACACAAGCAGCTTAGAGAGTACTTTCCTGCTCCTTTTGAAAAAGGAATGAGAAAACTGTATTCTCAAAATGAAATATCACTGCATAATAATACAGCAAAAGGTGAGTGAGTGACATACAGTGAAAAATTTGGTTGAAACATTTCATCTTTTTTTGTTGATGTTGGAGAATAGATTGCATAACAAGCCTCAGGTTTATTGTCATTCAAAATTACTCATGAAATTGTCTTGGACTTGAGAGCCTTTGAATACCAGCTTTTGATATTTTTTATTCAACAGATAGGGAGAGGAAAGATTTTGCATATGTTTCAGTGAGGTAGAACGAGGCATAAGAAGGTACTACACATTTTATTTTCCATATGGGACTTGGGGAAGAAAAACTTGTAATTAGACATGAAACAACAGCTGATGATTCCATAGTCAGCCTGCTGGTTTTTATGAATGAAACAGTCATCATGCAAACACACCAACTAGAGGAAGACTCAAAATAAGTGACTGAAGATTATAACACCAGATCTTGCTAAAAAGTACCAAGAATGAACATAACAGTGGGTAGAGTAGACAATAATGGTGTGTAGAAGTCTGGGCTACTTGGAAAGCAGCATTGACTGCATCTTTACATAATAATACAACAAGACCAGAGACCAATACCTGGGCCATTGGCATCAGCTGGTTTGCATCCACCCTCCTTAAGCACATTTGTTTAGTGAAACCTAAATTGAGTGGCAGAAAACAGAATGAGGGAACAAGCTGTGGATGATATCAGGCCCATTGCTTGAAATAACTGCCTGTCTTCTTTCTGAGTGGTAGAAGTGTCCCCTTTAGATTATAACTGGAGGATATAGAGCACGAGAAGTTCTGAGAAGGAAGCCCCAAAATGAAAATGCTCCTTTTCTTGTACCTGAAAGTATAAAGGTATCTGTCAGTGAACACTGTAAATGAGAACTTTGCTTCGTTCTTAAACAGAAAGCAATAACGTAAAAAGTAATCTGCTTGTTAGGAGTTGTGCTTTGGTAGTTTTGCATTTCTATGGCAGCCTTTACTGAAAACCTATTCTGAGTATTTGTAAGCAACCATTTTTGGAAACAGAGAAAACTGAAGGTGACTCAATTTGAAAAATTCTAGCTGAGAGTTGGCTGTTGAGAGCAGTTTCTCACGTCTAAAGCCTACAAGTCCTAGGTTATTACCCTGCCTTGGAAAGTTATGCTATCTATAAGGCTCTATCAGCTCTTTCCATACCTTTAATCCTTCCTCTGTATAGCATTCCTTTCATCAGTCTTTCTAGTGAACAGGAGGATGAGCAAAGAAGTGGCAGAACCTACACATTTCTTTCTACCATGTGCTGTACAGCACTGCTGGTATAATTCCACAGAACACAACGGGGAACTACGATTCCTCAAACACAAATAAATGAGGATGATTATTTCCAAGGAAGCTATGAAAGTGAAAAACTTTTAAAATTATTTCCCTGTATGGATTCCATTGGTGACCAGTAAAGATGGCATGGCTTAACCCACTTTAAAAGTGCCATAACATTTAAAAAAACAAACAAACAAACAAAAACAAAAACCATGGACGTAGAATACGCTGGAATAGACATATCTTGCCTCATCTTTGAAGTAGTGTTAGCCAGCTGACATAGGGTGTCCACATGGAGACTAAGTGTGAACTAGCTAGTGAGCTGGAAATAGGTTATCCTTTAGGTGAATTCAGTCCCTCTGACAGAGCAGATTTGTATTGTAGCTGTTTACAGTATTTACAATTCATATTATGTAGGCCAGTGCAAATTGTAAAGCACATCTTGTACAATCAAGCTGTAATCAAAATTCACTTCCACAGACAATCCAAGCATTTCAGCTAAGATTACAATTTTTGGAGTGTTCTTGATAGTAAATTCTAAGCATTAAATTACCACAGCAAGCTTTCATAAAATGGTGTTGATTATGTTTGTATCATAATTTAATTAATATTCATAGGAAGTCTTTTTCACTATTTACTCAGCTATGACAACCAATCATTTCACACTGATATACATTTAACTTTGTACTTTACAATTTGGCAAGGCTAGCAGGATTAAGTAGTCCATCTAACAAAGACATAGGTGTACTCTTCACTTCTGTATCACAGAAGCATTGAAAAAGAATTAATACAAACTGGCAAAAAAGGAAGCGAGACCTGTGAATGTAAAACAATGTAAGAAACGTCCCTGAAATGGCATAGTTATGATATGTTACTGATTTTGAGAATGCAATATTTTAATGGAATAAATGATGAGACTCAACTGTCTTGTACTGCAAGATCATGCATTGAAAAACTTGTGTAAATGGGTATATTATGGTTATACTTAGCTATTTTCATCCTCATATTCATTTCAAACATATTCCTTCAGACTGAAAAAAGCCATATTCCTTCAGTGGCTGAGTCTCAGACATGTACTCAAAGCAATAATTTTGTGCCCATACCATAAAAGCTCATTCTAATACATTCACCAGGTTGTAACCAGCTTTATTTTGTATTTTAATGTTCAACACCAGTCATAACACTTCAATTTGGTATTCAAACAGCAGCCACACATTCCCCTTGGGATTCCATTGTTGGTTAATATTAATGTTCCCTTAAAATGAAGTAATACCCAACTGTCTTCACATTTATTCAATGTGAAATCCTAGCCTTCCAAAAGATAGGTCATGCTGATGTGACGCTACATCTTTTTGTCCTTAGGGTTTGGAGGCTGAACGTTAGAGCTGCCAGACAGATTTGGGAAATTTGATCTCACCGCTCAAGCCTGTGAGCCGCAGGATGCTCATCATCCGAGCGGGCAGGAATTCACCTACGCAGGTCAGCTGGTAGGAGCCCAGGTGAATGAGAACGCTGATCATTAATGTCATCCCAGAGATGCGAGGGTCTTCCTTGCTGACAGAAATAGATTCCAGTGGCACCAAGAGCATACCTTACTGGTGGAAGAACTGCAATTTGGGGCATGTCATGGGAGCAGTGGAGCAGGTTTAAATCAAATACAGTGGTGTCTGATTATTTGATAAAATAACTACTGAAACAAAACACAAAATTGTCAAGTGCTCTGGATGCCAAAATAAATTTAAAGAAAATATACTGATTCATGAGTTCCACATGCTTTAAAAAAAAAAAAAGAATCAAATGAATAGTTTTTACCTCATATAGCAGTTTATAAAAGTGATAGATGAGCATGGCAAGAGCAAAGGAAATTTGATACCAGCTGATCCATTGCTTGATTGTATTATAACTAAAGTTCAAATAATGTTTTTTGCTGATCGGATCAGTTGAAAGATCTACTTCTCTATCAGAGAAACAGAAAGAGATTGCAATCAGGGGTGACACATCTACACGGGACTATTCTGAAATAATTCTGTGTGCTTTTTCAGGTACATAGAACCAACACTAAGAAGAAAAAGAGATAACAGATTTTGTTCTCCCTTCTGAGATTCACAGTGACAAGGAATTCTCCCACTGCACACTAGTAATAACTAACTTCAGAGTGACCCAAAGGACATAATAGGACATTCAAATGTCAGCATCCTCTCAGCCAACATCAGTTTGGGTGAGGAATCAACACAGAAAGCCGCTGAGGATTCAGTGATACGTAGTCACAACCTGTACACTTCTCACCATCCAGCACTGTCATCAGGAGTGCAGCATATCTAGAGAAGGAGGAGAAATAAAGGCAGTTCATTAACAAACAGATGATGCTCTCTTAGATATTCTGTGGCTAAGGTCGCAGGCACAGTATCATTTTTAATACATAGAAGTCTATGCCATTATTATTTTATGTACTTGTCTAAACTAAAAGCAATGATTACAGCAAAGTTCCATTTCTAGTTGACCTACAGCTGTAAACACAGAGGAATGCCAGCCAATTGCTTCTTAGAATGTCATGTTTCATTTAAGAGCTTAGATTAAAACAGAGATTACACACAGATATTATAAATAGCATGTTTTCCAGTGAAGTATCTCCTAACAAAAAAAGCATACCAAAGGACTCTATGAAGCTGGAAGAAGACCTCACCATGTCAGCCAAACTTCTGGAGGAAATATTTAGATGTGTCAGTGAACAAAAGCATAGAAAACTCAAGTGTAGACAAGAACTGTAATATAAAAGGGAAGCATTCTGCCTTCCAAGATGAGCATTTTCTCTGCTTTACCTAGTGCCATCTGTACAGAATATGGAATAATTCCAAAACTTGGGATGTACTGCCCAAAAGGCAAACAGAAATTTGAATTGTAGATTGGAGTTAAGTGCTAGGTTAATTCTTCTGAGAACTCATGTTCAAAATGTACATCAGAGCATCCAGTGGGGATCTGCACACTTAATAAAACCATCTATTCACAGACGTAAGACCTGCAAATACAAGACGTATAGTGACCAATCTTGAACCAAACTTTCTTATTAAAAGAATCTGCTTGTTTGGCATGTAGTAGTATTAGAATATAGTTCTACTTAGTAAGCAGTCTTTTATACAATGACCAGTCTTGGCTGGACTTTCAATTTGAATTCCAGTAATAGTAATTTCAAAATGGAAATATCTAGCAGCACAATGATCAGGTAAGCAGATTGCTGAAGATGTATGAACATCTTTAAACTATAATTGTTCAGAATGTGCTAAGTTTTATTGGCCATTTACAGTATTATCTACCTTTCTCAGGTATTTTATGGTATCATTTCTTTCTCCCAAATGACTTCTTTCCATTAAGTGCTACTGGGCTGGGTTTTTTTCTGGACCTCACTGCTTCTCCAGTAATATTTTCTCATAGTGATGGACACAAATTGCACTATGGGAATATTACAGTACAAAAACCTGGCTGATAATTACTATTACCCCAACAGCATGAATATATTCAGCTGTACCAGATCACACCACATTCATTCTGTAGAAGCAAGGATGAAAATCCATTCATGTTGTTCCATTTGCTCACATGACTTGCATTGATTAAATACCAGCACAAAGGTTTCAAGTTCATCAGGTTCTTTTATGGCAGTCCCCTGACTTCTTTCAAAGCAATAGTGTGGTTTCTGAGTCTTAAATTAGCATTCAGAAATAGAGGAGCTTCAATTTTATTGTAACATCATAATAAAAGGTTCTGTTCTAAGTCATCTGGAAAAGCCCCAAAAATGGTCGTCTCATTCATCTTTTGCATTCTTTAGAGTTTGTATTTTATAGTCTAAGACTACAAAGGGCATTTCCATTGCTCTAGGGACATACACAAACTGTCTATGCTAGAATTCCCTGTGTACTGAGTTGCTAAGGAGTTACCATTGGAGTTTCAACCAAACAGTGACTTTTCAAGAGAAAACCGGGTGGTGTCTCTTGGAGCTGACAGTGTTTGTGCTGCCTAGACTGGCATGATTTCCCCTAGGAGTAGAACAAGCAACAGCTAAACCTCGATATCCTCTTTCCTGGGCAATCTTATATGCCATCTGTTCGTATCATCAGAGCAAAAACAAAAGTACCAGCAAACCTTTGTGTAGATACCACCCTGCTCAGTTCCTAACAAAGCACCCGGTTCTCAGTGTGTTTGCCCAAGAGTGGCAGCTTTTTTTCTTTTTTTTTTCTGTTTTTTTTTCTTTTTTTTTCTTTTTTTCTTTTTCTTTTTTTCCCTCTCTGTGTATGTGTGTGTGTGCATACATATGCTGGGTGCATCAGAGGTTACTTCTCAAAGTCAAGCTCCAGGCTGGTGGCCAGATGTGCCACCTAAATCATACTCAATAGGAATCACACGCTGCCTATGTTTTTTCAGCCACACAAAAAAAGGAATGGTGCTACCCAGATATTTCCCTACAATGCATTAAAAGAACAGTTTACCTTTCACATGTTAAGTTTCAAAAGCAAATCCAGGGCTGCACAGGGAAAGGAAGTTGGGTGGATAATTCTTCATGGTTTTGTTATGAAGGGGCCACAATAACTAATTTATTTTAATGTGGTTATGTTGTTATTGAAACAAAGCATCAGCTTCACTCATTCCCATCTTTGTCATATTTATTGCTTACACAAAAGTTGCACAAAGTGCCACTAGTTATAACCTCTAACAATTTTCAGTTGAATTTGTAAAAAACCCAACCAACCAAAAAAAACCCCAACCAACTCAGAAACAATACTGATTTGAGGATTTGAAAAAAAAAAATTAAAAAAATTTACTCAAGCACTGTACAAAAGAGTTTGCTGAT
Source organism: Aramus guarauna (assembly GCA_013400195.1). Lineage (NCBI taxonomy): Eukaryota > Metazoa > Chordata > Aves > Gruiformes > Aramidae > Aramus > Aramus guarauna. The sequence goes on along the minus strand of VXBL01008005.1, from coordinate 448,966 downwards.
AGCATCAGTCGGTATGGCACAGCAATGACGACTATTTTTTATGTCTGCTTTGCCAAATGGACTTTGTGAGAATACAGTTCTCCTCTACACAATTACTTGAAGAGGAAATGACTGCTCTTTTTTTTTGAGATTTACCTTTCTGAATAAAATATTTTTCATAATACTAGTGCCCCCCCTAGTATGAAAACATGAATTTATGTGTAGTAGGACATGGACTTTGAGTATACAAAACTGATTTGTTATGTGAATATTAACCAAAACCGTAATGACAGAAACTGTCTCTGAGGCAAATCGCTTCAGCAACCTGAACTGAATTTTCTTCAAATTCTCATTGCTGTTACTATTAGCAACACAGCAAACAATTTTGGTGGCATATCAATGTAATCGAAAACAACCTAGAGGTGTAGGTGTATATTTATCTAGCTTGCTAAGTACCCATCCAAATGAAAGGGGAAATATGGCTGATAAGCTTTTATTCACTTTAGTTAAATGAGACAGTCTTGCATGGTATTTTTAGCATATTCCCCCCCACACCCCACCCCCGCTTCCCTTCCTCTCCTCTGTGAGAATGTTTAACCTCCACTGAGCTGCATTTCTTTTCCAATTTCCAATTCCTTTGCCACATACCTTATAACATAATTTGTTCAGTTAGGATAATGTTAATGGCACCTAATGCGATATCATCCCACCGTGCAACCTATTACTGCTAAATAAAAGAAGACCAGCTGGCCCCTGCTTGACCATGCTACCTAACTGCCAGGTCATTCTTTAATTTGTTTTTTTACTATTCTCCCTACGACTCAAATCTCTTACAGAGGAGGGCAGTGCTCAGCAGTACGGTGTGGGCAAGTCCGTGACACCTGGACACAAATCCTGAGGTTATCCCTTGGACTTCTTTTTTAGTAATAAAGTCATAGCCATATTGGTTCAGAGTCTTTAATTCCAGTGAAGATATATTTAATTTTGAAGTGTCTGGGCTTGCAAAGAGGACCAGTGCTGCTAAAATAATGCCCAAGTATTGTCTAAGTCCACTATGTAGGTGCTCTGAAGGACTTCCAGGGTTTCAGTTGAGTTAGTCACCTTAAGAAAAGAAGGGAGATATCATAAAGGGGAGTAATTTTTCCAAAGTGTTGGGCTAGGAAAACTGTCTTATCAGTTGCATTCTAGAAAGTTTGTATTTGAGAGCACTGGCAAAAGTATCATTACACTGACAAGAGTCAGAGTAAATCTGGATTTTAATATTAGCTGTGTGGATGGAGGGGGAAAGACTTTTTAGAAATATTACGGAGAAAGAATGTGCATAGTCTGGTTTTGTGAATGTAGTGGCAGGCAGGGCAGTGGTGTTTCCCTGCTATTTCAGCAGTGACATCCCCTTAGTAAAGGACTTGAAGGCCTTTTTCGCTGTGTTGAGCTTGAGCTGACAAACAGACGTTCACAAGGGGATGTGAGAAAGACAAGGTGGAGTTTGAGATGAGGCAGGGAAAAGCAACCTGAATAGGATAAGATCTGTGAACTATCAAGGTTGAAAGAGAAGCTGAGTGTGAACTTGAGGATTCTGCTGCTGGAAGATGAGATGAAGGTGGTCAAGCCAAAGAGAAATCCCTGAGAAACACTCACCAAAAGCTGAGGGTTCAGGAGAGCCAACCAAGGAATGGAATTGCACAAGAAATAATTGCGTCAGGGATAAAAAGAAGTTAGGAAGGAAATGGAGCATTGCTTCTGTAATCCAGGTGAAAAAAAGTTATGGTGGAACTAGTATCCGACAGGGTCCTGAGTAGACTAATAGGTCTTAATGGCCCTGACCATCTTAACCTGATCCAAGGTTTAAACTCTAGCCCTGACCATCCTCTCCCCCTGCCTGTGTCCTAGAAGTTCCACGTGAGTTCCTGTCTGGGCATCCAGACCTGCTCTGAGCTACGCTGTCTTGTCTCCAGTCTTGTCTTCTGCTGGTCCTGACTGGATGTCCTTGACAGCCTTAAGGCTTGATTTGTTACTTTGCCTTGACTGAGGAAGTGATATTCCTCTCATACTCTCATTTGACTTTTAAATATAGCTAGCAATGAAAAGATAATTGTGCATCTTTATTGCAGACTGGCACAGGTATCCTGAATCTTCATTGCTTCTGGTGCAGTCACCCAGAAGCGGAATCAAGGGGCATTCAACTCAAAAAAACCCAAACAAACAAACAAATAAAACCCAAAAACAAACCCCCTAAAAAACCAGCACAAAACCCTGACTTCTTTTGCCCAAAATGATCGAGATATTTAACCCATGGTAAGTGCACAAAGCCATTGGTTTTACTGCATTTAATGTTCTACTGGGCTATGAATGGAATATTATTTTAGATTTCACTAAAAGTTTGTGAAACTCTTGAGTTCATATTCATTTGTTTTCTTGAAATCACCTTGGCCTTACTATCAATTCTTTACAATAAAGTGAGGTGCAGCTAACAAGATGCTGTCATAGATATTAATAAAGCTGCCTGTGCTGTGAATGCCAAAACCATAGTATATTCCATTGGAAAAAATCTTAACACTTTTCAACAAGGATGTGTACTGATCTCCATTATTCAGTTGCTATAAATGCACTATAAAAGTAGCCTGAAGTACTGAGTAAATGTAAAGTGATCTTACCAAGAAAAATGGCTGAAGTCCACCGTAGGTATGAAATTCCTCTTTGTAAATAAAATAAAATAAAATAAAATAAAATAAAATAAAATAAAATAAAATAAAATAAAATAAAATAAAATAAAATAAAATAAAATGTAACATAGGTTTCTAAATTTGAAAATTAATGACAGTTGCAAAAATTGGTTCTAACAATTTTTATAGAGAAATAATAGAAAAATATTGTCAACAACAGGTGTATGCTTTGAGGCAAATTCTAAGAACAAGAGGCCTGGAACAGCAAATTTCCATTTCCTTATTATTTTACCATGTTTATTACAATTTAATCTGAAAGTATTTTTTCATTCTTATCAGGTAACCTTTCATCCAAATTTTATAGTCACTAAAGAAAAGATACTTGCCACATGCAAAACTTGAATCAGTCTTATAAACACTGAATTTTAAATCAGATAAAACTGATTGATTCTAGTCACTCATTTTTTCCAGTTAACATCACTACAACAAGATTTTAAAAGATGGTACCTAATGCAGAAATCTATACTCATGTGTGTCTCTGTCAGGTTTTTCAAAACTAGTCATACCTTGTGGTCTGTGACTTTTTATGCAGGCAATCAAGGACCAGACCTGGGATCAAAATTATGTTATTTGATCATATGTATGTTTATGAGATCATCATCCGAACTTCCTCTTTAAACAATGGAGACAGACAAATATCTAATGCAGCTGGGCCCTTACCTTAGAGGGAAATGAACTACTTGCTGGCTAAGTTCATCAGCTATAGAAGAAACCTCTATACAGCTTCATTTAAACAATCTGAATTTTGCCTGTAAAGTTCTCAAGTAAAATATGGTTATTCTTCTGAGCTCAGCTTCTCGTAAGACCTAGTTGAAGTTAAAAACTCTTTTCATAGATTTATTAGAATATTATGGTTTTCCTTTACAATAAGTAGTAGTATGGAAATGTGTAAAGCTAAAAGAGACTGATGACTCAAACATGTAGAAAGCAAGTGCTAAATGCCCAAGTTACGTACCCAAACATAAGGTTTGCTAATGTCATCATCCATTCCAGCAAAACTCATAGGTGAAGGAGAACTGGGGTGAGGGGAAGCTAAGTTACTACTTTTTACAAGTGGTATTTTTAAATTTAAGGAAGATATGAAGCGTACTGTTACCCTGATAATTCAATCACAACTAGGAAAAAAACCCAGAGATCGTATTATGAATCCTAGAAGAACTAAGTGCTCAAAATTTATGCTTTTTCAGCAGCACTCATTTTATAAGTGATCATAATAGTACAAGTGCAGAAAAAGGGAACCCGTGACCATGCACTGTTGATTAAGAAGGAACAAGTATCCCTGCTTGGTTATCAAAGCACAGGCAGGACACAGTGACAGTCCTTTCAGAGGCAGACGGAGTTACGTCGATGTTATGCTCCTAAAGCAAGTGCTCAGAGATTTACAGCTTGAATCTGTATAGACACTAAAGCTGGCTCAGAGCATATGAAGCTGACTGCTATGCTGAATACCCCACTGTAAATACTAACTCAGCATTCCACAAGCTATGCTATGTGTTTGTGAGCTTGCAGGTAAAGCGTAAGTTGTTGATTTTGACTAACAGAGCCATAAGTTAGTTTAAGACCTCACAGGCTCCTTGTTCAAGAGCTCAGATAAATAAACTGCCAACAACCTGTTTGACAGGCAGTCCTTCAAATTGACTTTATTTTCAAATAATAAAATAAAATTAACCCTTGGCTGAGCCAGGAAAGAGCAAAGCCTGCTGCTTTGTAAGTCTGTTTTCACACATGAGACTTCTCTGGGAAAATCAGAGTGCAGCTAAGGGGCTACTTACATCTTTCAGCTGGGACTACTTTTAGCTGATCCCTGGCACCTTAATTATTCTTTAAGCAAACAGTGCAGATCCTTATTACTATTGTAAAGCTCCTCCATCCTCTTCATCACTGTTCACCTCTCCATGAAACAGAAGACTCTTCAACAGCCATAAGTCTTGTGATTTCATGAGATAAGGCAGCAATTACTTGTGCAGTCCAGGAGCAGAGACAGGCTATAAATACAGCACCGCAATCATTTTTATCATGGCAGTACTAGTCAGAATAAGCAGTGAAATCCCCAGGAGATGCTACTTGAGAGTTTCAGCTGCCCAGGTGACAATGAGGCACTCTTTTAATGTTTCACTATGCTGTTCTGGAAGAAGCTCTGGGCTCAGACAAGAGTAACTTTCATCCTCAAACTCACCTCCTTTGAAAATACCTGTGTGAAAATTCTTTGGTAAAGTCTGCATTTTCAAGAATTAAAGCATTAAAAATATGCACACAATATGCCTGTGTAGGTAGCTTAACTTTGCCTGCTCTGAAGTGTTTTACTACCCAATAAACACGCTTAAGGTAGGTGTGATCACACTAAATCTACACACAAGTCAGCAGTAATAATTGGCTAATAAGGAGAAGGGTTGGTCTCTTTTGAATATTGAATTCTTTCTCTGTCAAAGAATAGGAACATTTCTTCCCTCAAAGATACACTTTAAATTGTGGTCTTAGCACAGCCAGCTGGGTATGTAATGGGGGTGTTGGCAGAAGTCCTCTACCGCAGTAAGTTTAAGGGCCATTGCCACTGCACAGATTTTCCCGAAGTTGAGGTCGTATCACAACATCAAGCTATTTTTGTTTGCTTACCTGAAATGAACCTGATGTGTTTTGCAACAGATTCCCAAACCAGTCAGCTTGGTGGTTTGCTGTAGCTGAAGTTGGGCTGAACCAGTGTTTTGATAGCCATGTCAGTGGTGCTGAAGCAATTCACCGTACAAGGAGGTGGTGTAGGGACAGATAAAAAAAGGAAAGGGGAGCAACAGTCTTGAAGCATCAGCTGAGAAGAAGAATTGCTCTTCAAGCTCAGCAAATATTTCCAGAAGAGATCAGCCTAAGCTCACTCCTGCTTTTGAGAATGATGGACTTCCAGGAAGCCCAGAGAGTCAATTCTTCAGCCAATACAAACCACAGAGCAGGCCAGTCTGTCGATTCCCAGGACCACAGGACCAGGATAATCTGACAGCGCAACTTTGACATGTCAAAGGTGGTTATATATACTCCTTTTTCCACCCTCCTCTAGTATTTTGTGAGTCTGGTGAACCAGGTTACATATCAAATTGATGTCATGCTTAGCCTTGTAAATCACTACAATATCAGACATACTATCTGGATTTGGGATCCAGTTTGGCTAGGTTATGTATTTCATCACAAGTATTACTGAAGAAACTTACAGCAGCACTTGAATACCCAAGTGAAAATGAAAAGGATTTGCGAGTAACTTTCTGCAGGCACTTCTCAATAACATCTTACACAGCCTGGGAGTGCTAATTTAGAAATACAATATTTGCCCCAGATGCTGGCCAAAAAGCTGTTGTGATTAAAATCAGTCATGCTTGATTAGTCTTCAACAATAGTTTCAAGACTATCTTAATTCTTCTGCTGTCTTTATGAATCATGTGTAACATATTGCACAGGATTTCCTAGTGAGATAAAGAACTATTTTAATGATCCACTCATCCAGTAGAACACGGAAACCTCAAATAAACACTCAAGAAGGCTTCTGGATCTCTTCGGCCCCAGTTTTAGTGAAGTTTTCTCTTTTGCTAAGGGAACCCACCCTGCCTGCCTGCAACCTTCCATCCTGACAGGCCATCCATCAGAGCAAGAATTGCCGTGTGTATTTCTTCTTTCCAGCTAGAATTCCTGTGAAGCAGGAGCAGTTAATTGGCAAACAATATTTTCTGGCTGGTTTTGCTGTTCTCCCCCTCCCTCACCTCAAATATTTTATCAGACTCACAGCCCTGATGTATCTCCATCAAGCTATAATGACCCCAAAATTTTCTTTACCACATCTAGCCTACTCTTAAACTCAGGCAAATAAACTACCACAGCTATTTACAATGGCCACAAACAAGCAACAACAACAACAACAACAAAACCCTAGTGAAACCCTTAGTTAGTTCTGTGAGTCCAGCCAAATTCCCCTCTTTTTTCTGGAAGAGCCTGAGTTTTTTCATCCGTATGTGAGGGTTCCTTTCCCATAAACAGTATGAAAATATGATTATAAGAACAGCCATTAACAGGAGCAGAGTGGCATGTTTAGAAACATATTTTAACTATGCCAAGGATGCCTGGAGAACATATGCAGTGGCTCAGTTGTTTTGGAAATCCATGTCTCAGTATGTAATAAATAATATACAGCACAGTCATACCTAAATGTTCAAAATGCTTTTTTGCCCTTGATATATGTTTAATAAGAGATAATAATCTCACCAAAGAAATAAACCCCCCAACTAAATAAATAACAAAAACTAAAAAGAAGACTCATTTACAAACATAAGTGCAAAGGCGGAGAGGTTTTGGTCTTGGACTGGTTAAACAACAATTCAATGTTAAATAAAGAAATTGAATGTGAGGTTTTGATTCTCCTTCTTCTGTCCTAAATCCAAGACCACTTTTTCATCTTTCCCCCTTCAGATTTTACAATAGTTGAAGGTATGGAAAGAAAACACATACCATTATTGGCATATACTATGACTGAATTTAACCTTGAGAAAAATATGTCAAAGAAGTCCTCCTTTAAAAAATGAATGGAAAACTTGCACATAATTAAGTTTCTTTTAAGACCATTGTTTCTGTACCAAAAAGCATTAGGAACAAAGGAATTAGCTACTGACAGCTAGCCACTATGCACCAGCAACAAGCAATCAGCTGGTAAAAGTCATAGATAAAAATCAGATCCTCCAAATTAAATGTTTAACACACTTAAACAGAAATCAGCAAATATGAAGAATAAATGGCAGCACTCCAAAAAAGGCAAGCTGCCAAATAACAATCACTGCTAGGTTAAAAAGTATAAATAAAAAAAGAGACTCCTGGAGCAAACCTAGTGGCAGGAAAAGCACGTATAAAGACAGAAAACAAAAATTTCAAGAACCACTTCTTGCACTGCATCTGAACAACAAATTAACTTTGCTTTAGCTCTACCATCCCAAGACACAGCATTTGGCTTCCAAAGGGTCTGAGGATTTCTGCCAGCTCCCTGGGATATACAAATTGCCTTAAGGAAAGTGGAGGGGTAGCAAGGCCTTTGAAGGAGAAATGGTCGTTGCAATTAAAGTTTTTCCCATAATGGATCTGGGCTTCATGTGGGAACCCAAAGGGATCTCCCACCCATAGCCCTACAGACTCTGTGTGTAATCTCAGAGAAAAGCTCACAAAGCAGATCAGAAGAGTATTGTTACGGATAGATGAATCTCTGGAGACAGCAGACCCAAGACCCCATATAGAATAACAATGCTGAGAGCATCCTCAAAAAGATTAAGGTTCACAGGCATTATTCTGACAAACAGGTCATTTTGCAGCTGACTTAAGTGAAGATCTAGCAAGGTCCCTAATTAGTCCAATAATGAGAAGGCACAAACCTGTTTCATATCAGCCAAACAATGGATTATTCCCAAAGGAGAGTTAACATGTTTCCTATCAATATTTCTGTGGTTTCTACTTAAATAAGAAGTTGCTTTTTTAGAACCAAGGCATTGTGTTCCTACTCCTGTTCTTCTTTATTCGTCTTAGTGGCTTTTGAACAATTGTTCTCTTTGTGAAAAAATAATTATTTATCATAAGAGGTGCTATATTCTGTAATTGAGAACACACAGCCCAACAGAGAAAAGGAAAGGAAGCAAAGCAACTCTATTGTGTGGAAAAAAAAAAAATTGTCTTAGTTCACAATACTATAAAATGTAGTCTTTCTCCCACCCCATAGTCAAGTAGCAAATAACAATGAATTACAAGTTGTTCTAAGATGTAACATCTGTTTTGTATATATAATCCATAAAAGGCTTCCAAATACCCTTAAATGAGTCCTCAATCTTCTACAAATTTGAGTCCTCCATAAATCCTGTGTTTCTTAATCTATATGCAATCTTCTTATAATGGACTGATCTCAGAAAGAATTTCCATTCTTCTTAGGCTTGGGGCAGGAGGAGGTAAAAGAAAGTGGGGGAGAGGGGAAGTTGCAAAATAGAAAAAAAAAAAGGAGAAATAATTTGAGTTTATATGTTTTGCACTTTTTTAATTAAAAAAAGAGTGGTAGATGCATGATGACTTTTAATGAATTTATATGGCTTTCCCAAGAGATTCAACCATTGTCCTAGTATTTTATGCAAAAGTTTCCCTCCATGCTAGAAGGTACTACACAAAAAGACAACTAGGCATGTTGGCTCATACCATCTGAAGCAACTAGCACTGGATCTACTAACAGTGGATCTTGACCACTGTTTCTCCTAGTTTTGCAGCCTTACTCTAGCATTGCATGTTGAGGAGTGATTTTATTCCATGTGAAGTAAATGCAAATTACTACCCCATGTGAATGGTGGAGTTTCACACCAAATTGTCAAAAGGAAGGCAGTATGGTATGAGAAAATATTTCAAGATCAGAATCTATGTAATTATTTATCTCAGAACTCTGTATGCCTCCAAGGAGGTTTCTTTTTCCTCTTTGAATACGGCTAAACAATATGCTATCATAAAAAGGGGAGAAATGTGTTATCAAAGCTCCTGTTATTTGAATTAAACATAAATGATCTTTCAGCTATTGACTTATACTAGTGATTCCATGAGTGTGCTCACAAATACATTGCTAATAACAGGATTTTCAAACAGGGAACACTGTTCAGATTGGCAGTAGGAGTTCACTCAGGCACAGGTCTACTTCCTACAGGTTTGTAATCAGAGTTTGGGTAGTAAAGCACAGAGTATCTTTTGGGAAGAAAGGCAGCTAGTAAAGAAAAATCAGAAAGAGCAAGAGCCTTTCAAGTGATGGCATTTGCTTACTAATAATACAACAAAAACTTTTTACCACCACCCCCATATTCCAAATCTCTTCTTTTGCCTCCCAACCAAGTAAACTATGCAATAGACAGGTCTTTGGAGACTAGAAGCAGGAATACATGCACCAAGCAGCAGAGCACTGACTTGAATCTCAGGCTTCATTTTTAACTTCATTTTTCAGCATTTCTGTGGGAGAAATGACTAATGGAACATGCTGGTGAATGCCTCAGCTCTCTCCTTTCCAATACCTGACGCACAGTCCAGAAAAAAAAAAAAAAAAACAAACCCTTTTTAGATATTGGCAGTATAGTATGGAAACAGCTTTCCTAAGGCTGCGTTCCTCACTAACAGAAGACTGCTCTAGATATGTTGCTAAAGGGGTGACAATGTTTACCTTCAAGGAAGATGCCTCTAATGAGAGCCAACTATGTCTTCCACAACAAGAAAAGTGAACCTCAGGTCTTTGCATTGTCCTTGCAGTTTTAGATATCCATTCAGCCCCACCAGCCTGGCTATGAAATAATAGTAGCTAAAAACATTTCTGTTAAAATAACCAGATGAAAATTTTAGAATTGGACACTAATTGTAACAAGCAGTAAGGAATAGTTATACTATTGGCAGTATTGGAGGGATTTCTCTAGATTTTCCTTCAGTATGATTACTCAAGCAGTATAAAATCATAGCCAGCACTTTGGAAAGCTTTTTTGTTTCATTCATGACAACATGCTCGTCAGTTTTCTCTAAATGTGTAGCAATTTCAAAAGCTGGATTTCTAGGACTTCTGTTTAAGCATTATTTCTCTACACAATTTTTGCTGTAATGACTGATCGTCTCTGTTCAGGAACTGCACAGCATGAATGTTATGCCACTGGCTTTCACCTGAGGTTTTTCGCCAAATGGTAAAGACCGCATACCAAGAAAGCCATGGGAAAGCCTTAGTGTCAGTGTGAATCGTCTCTCACTTTGCAGTCTTGCATCTTGATGGAAGATATGTGAAGCAATCACAATTTTCTCTAACTTTTTTAGACTCAGCATGGGTTGAAGCCTCACAGTATTTGTGAATTTCAAAGTAAGCCTTGAAAAATGGGTAATGCATGTATTTTGGCGTCACACTCTAGCCATTCCTTTCCGAAACATACCTTTTTCTCTGGCTAGTTTTTGGTCTGTACTCAAAAAGTCTACTGTTTCTAAGAGCATAGAAATTACATGTCCATAAGAATATGATTCAGCTTGACTGACAAGAAAACAGGAACAAATTTTGTGGGTCTGGCAAAAAAGCCCACTTTGAATCATTAAAAAGAAGCCTTATGAAAACTTGCATAGAAAATCATTTTGGAGCATTTGAAATTTGCTGTTCACATCAGGGTTTTTTTTTTCAATAAACTGCAACTTTTTCATGATCAAACCTTTCTGTGTAAAATTATGCTAAATCAAAAGAAATTTTTTTTTTTTCATTTTCACCCTTTAAACTAACAAAATAGAATAGTCCAACATTTTGAAAGCTACATTTCATCATTAAAAAGTTAACCAGTTTGAATTCATCTGATTAAAACACTCTAGAGAGTCTTTGGCTTGATTCTTTATAATGGCTGCAACAGCTTTTAAGCTGAATGCACCTTATAAGCCACTCAATTGTCAGTGATAGAGATCCAAGAGTGAGACAAAACTGCCTCTCTGTAAAGTTTGTTGATTCAGGCTCTGCACCAGTCTAACTAGTGCTCCATGGCCTGGAGTTCAGAGGTGATTTATACTTCTCTCTTCCAGAGCATGGCCTGAATTTGCTCACCTTTGCCCAAAATCAGCATTCAAATCTAATTTGGGGTGTCTTCTGCAGAACTCTTCCACGCTCTAGGACGATGTACTGATGTACTACCAATCTCTCAGAAAACATGGGGTGGGGATGGGGGATCTCAATGTATGAAATGAAATCTAGGGAAATGGGAAGCGTTCCATTAAGTTCACTTTGCACAACTTCTCCCATATTAATGTCGCTTCAACTCTCCACTTCTTCCATGCAGACCTTTGAGCAGTGCATCAGGGTGGCTGTCATTTGCTTCCCAGCACTTCCACATAACCTGTTTTCCTCTCTCATCCAATAATTTTTAATCTAGAAAAGCCCAAGTCCCGTGAAAGGCAGCAAAATGCTTTGCCCACGTCATGGACTATGGAGCCTTTGGCTGCCGGCAGCATCCCATTCACACGTCAGTAGCTGAGGCTACCGTTCACAAGCAGCCCGTGCAACGCTCCGGGGCTCTGCGGCTCCTGCTCACTCCATTTCCTTGCAGGAAGGACTGCCAGAAATAACATTTTAGCTGGTGAAAAGGAATTTTCAACTCAAACATTTACAAAATCCAAGTGCTCCAGGATTACTTGCTTTCTTTTCTGCCTCTGTGCAGGTAATTGACTACCTATCTGATTCTTTTTTTTCCCAAAGAAGTCATAGCCCATGTCACGTCCACTGGTACAACGACATTCTTTTCAGCCACTTCATTTATTTAAGTCAATATATTACTTAATCAACCTGCTCAGCTTGAATCAAAAAATTGTACAAAGCCATCTCAAGAACAGGATAAAACCTATGCAAATTGAGATATTTTGTGATTTCTAATGCAAACTTGTATTTCTGGTCTAAAAAAACTCTCTACTCCTCCCAGGCGATCCCAGTAACAACCGTGATCCTTGGGCATGGATAGCTGCAGAGAGTGCTGCAAAGACACACATGTGATTTCATCTGGCTTTTCACCCCACTGGCCAGGAGAAGTGGGCAGGCTGCTAGAGAAGTGATTTCTTCTGGGGGAAAAAA
>VXBL01008005.1:423609-436608 GCA_013400195.1 Aramus guarauna | reverse complement strand
AAAAAAGGGGGCCCTTGTATCATCTCTTGTGCTGTGACTTTATGCTGGACACAGCGGGTTTAGGAAATGGCAGTGGTCCTGGTATCTTTTCCAAGAAAGGAAGGAATAAAATAATGTTTTATGCATCCTTTCCCCCACATCCATCTGTATGCTAAAGCTAATTTTCAGTAATTCTTGGAATATTGGGAAAGTTCCAGGTAGCTGAAAGGAAAAATTATGCTGTGGCAATATCTTAAAAGGATTAATGAGGCCTGAGTCCACAATAAGGCTGTCAGCAGGACTGCAGTCTGTGGTAAAATGAAACAGGAAAAGAGAGAGAACTTGATTAATACAGCATTAAAGGACAATAATGCAATTAATGCCAGTCACCCTGGATTTATGGAAAATAGACTTTGTCAGAGAAAATTTCCTATCTTTTTTTGATGAGGTTACAAATCTGATTCATAAAAGTAATAGCGGTAATGTAATATACTTAGATTTCTGTAAGGCATTTGACTTAATATCACATAATATTTTGATCAGGAAGCTCAAATGATGTAAAATCAATATAGCAGACACAATATTAAATGAATTAAGAGCTGGCTAACTGATAGGTTTCAAAATGTAATTGTAAACAGACACTCACTACTATATTGGAGTGTTGCTGATGGAGTCCTGCACAGATTGTGTTTTGGTGCTTTCAAGAACCTGGCAAGGAAAAAAAAAAAAACCAACACAACCAAAAATCATTGCTGATCAAATTTGCAGATGACACAAAGATTGGTGGACTGAGAAATAATGAAGAGGAAAGGTAAGAGACACAGAGCACCTTGAATCGCCTAGTAAACTAGATGGAAGCAAAGGATATATGTTCTAGTAAAGCATAAGCATAATGATCTAGAAATAAAGACAATAAGTTTTAGATATTTACACTATTTTTACAGTGGTCTTTTCCAAGTGTTAAATTTTTCATTGGATGGGCTAAGCCACTTCCTGGTCCTACCTAAGCGAGAGGCATGAGTTGCAGAGGCATCAGCTAACGGTGATGTTCTTTGCATGACTTAATGCTGGTTAAATATAATTTGATCTTTATGTAAATTTGTTTAACTTCTAACTTCCTTGGGGGCAGAGGGAGGAAGAAACCCTTCCCATGCAGAGACCTTTTTTGTCCAGAAGTAGATATCAACCTTCCAATTAACTTTATGATGGAGCTGTCAACTCTGAAACTACATAATAGAAAAAAAATAAATGCTGTGAGATGATAGTTCTTGGCCCACTGTGGGTCTTGCTGAAAAAAAGAAAAGGATTCAGTTTAAAAAAAAATCACAAAAACCCCTTATTAGTGTTGTGCACCAGGGTAGAAATAAGGTGCTAAGTACTAAAACATTCAAAGATTATTCACAGTAAATACTCAGGAAAACTGGTGGAAAAGGATTAAGCTGAATAAGGCTCAACTCTAAGGAAAATATAAGTTCTCAAGACATGTGAATTAATAAGAAAGCTATGCTGCTTCCTAGTCCCATTACACACGTGACAAAACCAGACCATTAGCAACACAAAATGACTTTGAGATGGTATGATTACTTTTTCATCTCTTTGCTGCCAAACGTGCAGGACTAATTTTTGGAGGTGATCAGAAATTCCCTGCGGGCCGCCTTCAGAGCGGTGCTCCCTGTAGTGTCTGGCAGGGCTGGGGTGGGGCTGGGGGTACCTGCCAGCCCCATTGCCTCCCGGATTTCGCAGCATCCTGCCTGGCCAGCTGAGGGACAGCCAAGGTGCTGAGAGCCTGAGCAGCAGCGGCGCTGAAACTCAAATTTGTTTAAACCTACTTGCAGAATATAATTTAGAAATTATCTGGACAGGCTGAATCTTTTTCTTTATTTTCTTCCCCCTTCCTCTCAAAAAAAAAATAAAAAAAAATTATGTGGTTTGGTTTCATAGGCAAACATGAAATTGGATTTTTCCAAAACAAACAAACTAAAATTTTATAGTTCCCATGACACTTTAAAGTGGACCCATGGTTTTTTGTAGTACAACAAAATATATTCCATTGCTTAGTTTCTAATTTTACCCAAGCCTCTTGTCTTTATTCACATGACGAATCCTGCTGTGGTTACACAGTATTAATGAATGGACTCGTTGCAGTATAACTAAAACTTTAGTAATAAAGGAGCACAGGAACTGCCTTCCGAGTCAGAATACAGTTTTATCTGAGCAGACTAAAGGGTTAAAACTGAATTACCATAATCCCATCCCTATTTTGTCCTTAATAAGCACAGCTAAATGCTACAGTAAGAGTAGTGGGATCCTACACTGATATAGCAGATATTTTTTTAAGGAGTTTTTGGGGTTTTTTTACACTGGAAATTACTCATCCTCTGCAGTACAGGTCTTTTAGAAAAAGGTCAGCCAGCCTGCTAACAGAGGTAGTCTGAGTACATTTTCCGTGATCGTTACCGGGATGGAGAAGATGACATTTCCAACTCTTACCTACCCTGCCATTCTCCTGTGCCTGCAGAATGTGGGACAGGGTGGGGAACAGGAAGATGAAAATCTTGGCAGCTGAGTACGTTCAAGCTGAGATTTGTTGGAAACTCACAAGGCACAGATATATATATTTGGATTCTAGGAGGCATACGTTAACTATATATTTCTGCAGCAAGAGTCTGTGTTGGTATTTCAGCAGTTTCCAGGGTTTCTTAGTCATGCCCTTTGTTAAAGAAATTGACCAAGTCTTATAATTTCAGACTGCCAGCTAACTCAGGAAAACTACATTGTATGAGTTTACATTTGGTTCATATATTTAAAAGCTGCCCACAAGTGTGAGAAGCAGAAGCCTGTTAGTTTTTAAAGGGGAGGAAGAGATTCAGGAACACAGTTAGTGCAGATTTAATTCTGTAAATGAAGAATATATAGGCATTTTGTTAGGATGTAGCTGAATGATAGTCCTAGTACACCTTTGAAATATGCCTTCCCATTCCTAAACATTGGTTACTTCTGCATTCTTCTCATCTGAAAGAGCATTCAATTCAGAATGGGACGAAGTGATTAACAGCCTGAAACATAAACGTTCAAACAGATCTGCTGGTTTTGTCCGCCAGGCTTTCTTTGGCAAGTTTGAAAAAGTATTTTGCTTTGAGATCATCTATTGCTGTTTTGATTAATAGATATTTCCACACATAACTCAGTACTAACCTCTTCTTCGTCTTAAAGAGAGTATATTCCTTGTAAATATGCAATTGAAATTGTTTATGAAATTTCCAGCAGTGACATTACAGATGTTTTATTTGCCTGAGGGTATAGTTTAAACTTGCTTTGCTGCTGAAGAAAATATTCATGTAACTACACCCTTACATGCTACAGAATCATATTTTAAAGAACATAGAAAAATATGTATTTTAAAGCCAGATTCCAGAGACTCTCAGACTCTCAAACTCAAATTAATAACAAGTACCTTATATTTCTTTTCTCCATATAAAAAGAAAACAGCAATCAAGCCTAAAAGAACATCAATGTTAAATATGCATGGAGGAAATGGAGACTCTCACCATCCCAAGAGACAAAACCTAATCACACACCCTCTGTTGAAAGCTCAGATGGTCTACTGGGAACTCAAACTTTGCATATGTAGCACTTGCAAACCTCTGGAGCCTAAGCTACATCTAGAAGCCTTTAAATCCCTGTGGTATATTCCCAAAGAGCACATTCTCTGTCTTGCAAATCTCCTGGGACGAGAAGTCAAAATGCATTTGCACGTCCCAGGGCAAAGTACCAACTTCTCAGATTCCTCTTGCATGCCAAAAATAAGAGCCTTCCATCCTTGCATGTTAGCCCTTTAGTAGACATGTAAGCATGTATACAGAGGCTTTGCAAGGAATTAAAACACAGCTCCTTTTACTTAAAGAACAAATTAGAAGTTGTTGCTCAAGGTTATTAATCTGCCAAGGGTAGGATCCCACCCACCCAGCGTGCAGCACCTCACACAGACGTGATCTGTCTCTGGAAATCTCCACAAGCAGCTGCCTCCCCCACTGACTGGAGAGGGATCCAAAACATCTCTGTGAGGGCTGCTTCAACAGACACCAGAAAGTTAAGCACCTAAGTCAGGTGGGCTGAATCCACCCCTCACACCTGAAAACTGTGCCCTTTATTTTATCTTGTTCTTCCCTCCAGGTCTCTTTGTATTCAGTTTCCCTTCCACCCCACTGAGTTCCTGGAGCAGATATCTCTTCTTCAGCTTGAGCTGCTAAAAATTACTCGTTATTGTTTTTTATAACCTTCTGGTTCATCTGCCAGGTGGCAACTTTTGTAGGCTGATCTGGAAAAAACAGACCCTAGGTCGGTGACTTTGTTGCCTAAGTGACCTACTACCTATTGTACCAAGTCTGAGTAATAGGAGCTAGCTCATTGCCTAAAGCAATTATGCTTCAGTGATCCAGGAATCACATCCATTCCTCTGTTGTCTGTGCCTCCGTGATGTGAAGAATCAGGCCAACATGCAAGCAATGACAGCAGAAAGAATAAAACCCCACCTAACCAAAACAGAGTTTGCAGCTTTCCAACCACACAGACGTGACACTCACAGGTCATCTCCTACTCTCCACAGCCTCCTTCTAAAAGAAAAAATAAAAAGCCCCACAAGCACAACTCACTTAGATTTATTTAGACATGTACAATTTAGGTCACAGGGCTCCTTTATCTCTCTTTTCCTCTCCACACTCTGTAGATAATTTTACTGGTTTAGTAAAGGCTACCGGTGCTCTCATCTTTGCACAGTGTACCAGTGCCGACACAACTCCACTTAAGCCCCATCCCTCCTGCCAACATCCCTCTGGCAGAAGAAAGGGATGGTAAAGAGCCTTCACAACAGTCCCTCACAACTTCTTCTGCAGACACTCATGAATGCAACGGGAGAGGTAAAGAGGAATGGAAAACCCCTCCAACTATCTACTGGAAAGACTAAGCCACCAGCTTCCATGGTTGTGTGTACATCACCCACCGCTCACCTGACTTGCACATCTTTAACAACGCAGTTCTTTCAGGGTAAAGAGGGCTGTGTGTGGATCGAGGTACATGAGAACATAAATTAAAAAAAAAAAAGAAAAAAAAGAAGAAGCTAGGAATACAGCAGATATATAGAAGAACCGTGTGTAAAGCTGGTAAAGCACTGTAATAAATGTAAGAGCAAAATATTACTGAGATACGCTTTGAAAGGGAAGTCACAGTACACAGAGGGTGACTAGAGGGCTGTTACATAAATTAGTTGCATTTACTTGTTTCCAAACACAGCCTGCTATTTTTAATTACATTTTTTAACACAATGCCTGTGTAGAGGTTTTCTAGCTCCAAGTCTCTCCAAAGTTATTTTTATATTCTAGTTAGAAACTTCTAAAAATAAGGCATTTCTAATATAAAACCATTGACTAAACTTTAATAACTGTTACAGTATGCCGGTGTGGTCTGAGTAAATTTTATACTGTGATGACTTAAAAATGAAAAATAAAAAAGAGGAGAAACAGGAGCTTAATGGACCGAAATGTGATGCAGGTAGGAGTCCCAGTTTGAAATTCTGCAGGACTTCTTGCATACACAGTGGAATACTCCGAAGTTTCATTTATCATGGCTTTCCGCAATATCAACCGTTTTCTGCACAATGTTAATCTGTGCCAGTGTAGAAACAGTTTGGCCTTCGTTAATTAGATCATTATAAAAATCCCTTGCTTTTGTTCGCCACGGCCAGCCTTTCAGGAATATAAATAACACAGCTCATCCTGCAATCAGAAATAAGAACACCTCTAAATGTATCAAAGCTGGGATGCTGTTATAACTGGTATTTTTCAGAGAAACTGGAAGTTTGATGAACTGAATCAAATACCATTTGCAAGGTTTCTCTTGAAGAATATTACAGATTTCCCTTTCACAGAGCACTAACTAAACATTTTATGACTTATACAGATTCCACCAGCATTTCTAATGACAGTAGAAATATTTGCAGAACAAGATAGGTTTTCCAACAAGTTTGCATCATGAGATGAGCAACCTTTCCTCAAGGTAATAATAAATAAACATCTCTTTTTTAAAAAAAAAATAGTTGTTTTTTTTCCATCAGAATGAATTTAAGGCCAGCATTTGAAAACTGCTGAATACTAGGTGAACTTCCAAGCCCATGTTATTCACATAAGCATAAATAGTTATAATAAGCCTTGCAAAACATAGACTCACAATGAACAAGACAAGGATTGTGTGTGAATGAGTTGCTCATATTTGTTTTGTCATGACTGACATAAGAAAAGCATCAGCATTGTATTTAAAAAAAACCCAGAAACTAATTATTAGAAGGATAAATAATGCTCTGCTTCTCACAAGCTGCTATCATTTTCTACCTCAAACTATGAATCTGAATTATTTGACTAAAGACATGAAATTATCCCCATGGTGTTGTGGTAAAAAACAAAACCGTCTCAGTTCTGTTTTAATTGCTTGTTAAATATCAGTCCTTTAGATGACATTGTCTGAAAACAGAGCTCCTACAAGCGATTATCCTATGAAGTCGCCAAGTTCCAAATCAGGTTTTCTAGTATTTGTACTGCTGTAATGCTGAAGAACATTGAGCCAAGTCAGAGAGGATGGTTATGTGACTTTTCAGCTGCACCAGAAAAAAAGAAAACTACATCTGTAAAGCATGATGTGCTCTATGAAGCAACACAGAGAGAGTAAGAATAAGAAAATTGTGCAAACTTAAGCACATTTCTACTTATATCACTAGATCAGTCCAATACATCAAAATGCTTAAGGTACAAAGTGAAATGAATAATTATTTCTTGAAAAAAAAATCTCTTTTCCTCAAATACATTAGGTATTGCGTTCTATTTTATTCTTTCTTTTCCTCCAGATTTTGCAGGAAAGGATTGCAAACAAAGGGTCAGTCTCAGACATGGAAATAAACTGAAAAGGCAGAAATTGGTATCAGTTTCACAACATGTAACACTGCTTCATTAAGCACTCCCAGTTCATATGTTCATGAATAAGACTTCTACATATTCGAAAGTGATCTCAGAAAGGGTTGGAGAGCAAGGTGACAGAATTTACTGCATGCTGCTCCTGTGTAACATACGCTACAGATGGTGGTATACCCAAGCACGTTGTCAAGTTTGTCTTCTCATATTTTCCAGGGTGCTTTCTTTTTGTAACCACATCCTGAGAAATTTAGCTGTAGAGCTGAAGGCCAACTAAAATCTCTCTCCAACTGTAACACTTAGGATCTGCTGAGGTTGGAGCAGGGAGAGACCAAAGGGTGCCTTGCCAAATCGGAAGGAGCTCTGCAGGCGATGGGGTGAGAAAGGAAAGTGGAGGCAAGCCAGAGGAGGACAAGAGGGTAGGCTGCACGGATATTACACACATATATTCACGGCCATGACACATCACACGCTTGGCAAAAGGAGGTGGTGGAACCAACGCTAGAGTTAAAACAGTAATGCACAGAAAAGGCAGACAAGGGACTGTGTGTGACTCCTCTTCGTGGTCCCACGAGGGGGCTCAGAGGATCCAAGCTGCATCTGCAATCTGTGTGCATCTTCCCTACCTTGAGCACACTTCCACTTTAATGAAGATGAAATGAATTTCATCTTTACATCAGGATTTTTTGCTTTGCTCGGAATGAAAAGCTCAGTTTAAGAATAAAGCTGTAAGCTGGAGTTCTTCCACACTCCCTACTGCAGCCTGGTCTCAATTCCAAACCTGACAGCATGTCTCCAATCACACGTATAATTTCAGAAACACTGTATTTCATGGTGAAACCAGTGTAGGCAGGTAGGCGATCCAGCTTTTCAGCAGGCCAGGCAATGCTCTCTACTGCTATAAATACTCTTTCAACAACGCAGGTAGATTACATGTACATTTAGGCTTAGATCAAGATTGAAACTGTAGAGATTAAAGCTTTATGTATAGTATTTGCAAAGATCTCAGTAGTGTTGGATTTGGTGTGAATCTCTTTTATCTGCTAATAGAAACTCGACTAAAGTTAAACCGAGTGAATGCCTCTGAGACTGTCCCAGCCTACAATGCTAAGGCTGTGCAGAGTGCGTTTCAGTACTCAGATCCTTTACTATAATTGACTGAGGATGAATGAGTGTTCTGAAGATTTTCCTATCCCTTCAGGGATTTTCAATAAATCTTTTAGTCAAGTTAGGTGGAATAGTAGATTCTTCTATGAACCAGCATGGCACACAGTTTGAACTTTTCACAGATCTACTCTGAGAACAATACTAACTAGGCTGTAGAAATAAACCTAGATCCAACCATTTAATTGCACGGATGTCCCTAGGGAGACAAGATTTTACGTGTATATAAATAAATAAATAAATAAATACATAAATACATAAATAAATCAAATACCCAGATTCATGTATAGCTGTTGCCCTCTCAGCATGATGGGCCAGAGGAGGCAGCATCCATTTAACTGTAGGTAGACTCATATTAATGCAATTGATCTCTACTTAGACAACTGTATTTCTCATGCCCCTTTTGGTGCCTACTTTTGATAGTGACAAATCTTTCCCAGATGCAGTATCTTGAGCTGATTACACTAAAAAAAAAACAAAAACAAACATACACAAAAAAAAACCAAACCTGTTTGCAAACATTTTCATGAGAAATAATTGTGTCTGAACACCAGCAGCTGCTGCTACTTCTTATACATGTAAATGAGTACACATTCTTCTGAGGCTGATCTTTAGATATTTTTCAGGTAAGCTTTATGCCACTATGCATGTCCCACTCACAAGGCAACGGTGTACTAGGCACATTTCAAACAAAGAGCAGGACCAGGTTTTTGAAACTTCCCCAGCAAATGTTCAGTGCATTGACAGAAATGTTTGTTACGTATCATTGTACTGTTTCAAATGTGTTGACCTCAGAAGATCGCAAGAAAAAGATAGCGTATTATCTGGAGGATATTGCCCGGAATTGCAAAAGTGAGAAGCTACATGGGAAGCTCTGATTTTGGATGCCACATACAAGACTATCAGAAGAACCCTGTTTTCAAGAATATTACTGTTCTACAATATCTGATTTTTAACATATTTATGTTATAGACCTGGTTCATTGCACTACAATAGCTGGGATTTGCCTATCTTGCAATGACAGAAGCTGAATAAAGAGTATACTTCACGAATAGATTACCTGATTGAAGATCCATAGAAATAAATGTATTTTCATTGACCTCATTGGACAATGGATCAGACCCATAAACATGATTAATCCCAGAATGAAAGTTAATCAGTTAATCACATTTAAGACTTTTTCAGAATTGGTACTTTTTTCCCGACTCCCTTCAAAGTCAGACCTTCTTTGTTTATGAATTTTTCACACTAAGGTAACACGGTCATTAGTTATCCATTGAGAAGATCTCTAGAAAGCATTGATTTTCCATGGAAAGTTAAGAGGACACCAGCCTTCCCCAGCGGCCCTTGGTGGTCTGTGCAGGATCCTGCCTCTCTGATATGCCTGTGGTCCTGTAGCTGTGAAGTTGCCCCAGCGAGACTGGTGTTGCATTCACACTTATCTGCTGTGGTGTGCTTTGAGATCTGGAAGAACTCCTAGCTGTGTATTTTACATCTTTCCTCATGTAAATATTGGAGACATTTCAGATTATATCCAAACAGCACCATCCCAGACATATCACAAATCAACGACCTGCACACTCCAGAGACTTCAGGATATCCTGTGCCCACAAGATACATCTCACCAACTGTCCTTCCATCAGCCAAGAGACATCCTACCTCCAAGCAATCTTGTTCTCCCTTCACAAGGGGAAGCAGATCAGTAACTCATTCATCCCCGCTTCCCACATTCTCCACAGCTGTTACACCTCAGTAAGCTCATTCCTCCCTCTGCGTTTGGCTGCGTAAAGACATTTTGCACAGAACTTGAAAACACAACAGCTGATCAGGTTTAGCACCTTCATATGGATCAGATGACAAATTCTTTCCTGAGCCACAACTATTAAAAAGGTACAAGTAATCACTGCAAATAATCCTCAAAATTCAGTGCTATAGACCTCCAAGTGGGTTACTATAATCAAACAGGACTGCAAAATGAATCTAATTGGCAAACCTTCACTCAAATCACTAACATCTTAAAGCAAGGATAATATGGGAGCTCTAGCATTTAATAAGAACACTGATTTTAGTCAATGTTATGGTATAGTGAAGCCTATACCTGTAATTGGGCAAGGTTTGTCTTCTCCATGCTTATATGTACATTATGTGGGAGAGGATTCCCATATAACTATGGTAACTGTGAATTACCAGAACTTCTGTTTGGCAGCTGCAGAACTCTCCATACAGCATTTGACACTGTCCCGCACAACATCCTTGTCTCTAAATTGGAGAGACATGGATTTGATGGATGGACCCCTCAGTGGATAAAGAATTGACTGGACTGAAAGAATTGTGGTCAATGGCTTCAGGTTTAAGTGGAGACCAGTGGTGAATGACATTTCTCAGGGGTCAGTATGGGGACCAGCACTGTTTAATATCTTTGTCAGTGACATGGACAGTGGGATCAAGTGCACCCTCAGCAAGTTCGCCAACGACACCAAGCTGTGTGGTGTGGTTGACACACTGGAGGGAAAGGTTGCTCAACCTAACTTGGCAATATGCACTTGCAGGCCAGAAAGCCAAATATATCCTGGGTTGCATCAAAAGAGGCGTAACCAGGCAGGTTGAGGGAGGTGAACTTCCTCCTCTACTCTGCTTTCATGAGACACCACCTGGAGTACAGTGTCCAGCTCTAGGGTACGCAGTACAAGAAAGACATGGACTTGTTGGAGTGAGTCCAGAGGAGGGCCATGAAGATGACCAGAAGGCTGGAACACGTCTCCTATGAAGAGAGGCTGAGAGAGTTGGGGTTGTTCAGCCTGGAGAAGAGAAGGCTCTGGGGAGACCTTAGAGCAGCCTTCCAGTACCTGAAGGGCACCTACAAGAAAGCCGGACAGGGACTGTTTACAAGAGCATGTAGTGATAGGACAAGGGGTAATGGCCTTAAGCTGAAGAAGGGTAGATTTAGACTGGATATGAGGAAGAAATTCTTTACTGTGAGGGTGGTGAGGCACTGGAACAGGTTGCCCAGAGAAGCTGTGGATGCCCCCTCCCTGGAAGTGTTCAAAGCCAGGTTGGATGGAGCTTTGGGCAACCTGGTCTCATGGAGGGTGTCCCTGCCCATGACAGGGGGGTTGGAACTAGGTGATCTTTGAGGTCCTTTCCAACCCAAACCCTTCCAACCATTCTATGATTCCATTATGCTATGAATATCCCACCTATTCCATCTCTATCATTCTCCCTTCATAATTTAAGTCCAAGCTTGTCAATGAGTGGTACTTTCTTTTGTACACGGCCAAAGAAGGCTAGAAAACTCTAGGTAATGCACAAGTTTACCTGGAGAAGTAGTTACTTCTAACAGTCTTGTCTTTCAAAAATGGCAGAACATTTCTTCCCAAGTCTACAAAGGACTGAAATCATCAGGTGAATCTTGACAATTCTTTCCAGAAGGGCATTTGATACAAGTTCCAACTCCTTCAGCTTAGGTATGTTACTAAGGCTTTACTTAGGTTTACTATGGTTTAAGGCTTTACTATGGTTTTAAAGAGCCACTCAAGAGTCAATGGAGTAGTAAACCTGAAGTGGTTTCCTACTGAAATACTGACTGGATGAATCTAGAATATATTACTATGATGCAACTTCATTTCATTCATTTCCCAGGAAATAAACTCATGTTAAAATTTCAACAAACTTTTCCCCTCAGCTCTCTTCTCTGTGTACAGTCTACTGTATATTCACTGTATATATCTTTACAGAAAAAAAAAAATCATTATCAAACACACATTTTCAAGTTACTGCTTTCTAACAGAAAAAGGACTCTGCTGAGAAAAAAATGTAAATTGAACATTCTATGTAAAATATTTTAAAAAAGGAAAATAGATATTTTTCAGTTTTTCATCATTGGTTTATATCAGGAAACTATGAAAAAATGTTTTTCAAAATTTAGCTGAAATCTAAACATGAATTTTGTTAATTGCTGTACAAAATTGACACTAGAAAATTCTTTTTTGCTGGCTTGATTAATATCGTGGTACTTCAAATGGGCAACTTCCTTTCTAGAATCCTTTTCTTTTATGATTAGAGTATAAACCTCACAGGATTACAAATCACTGAAAGATAAGAAAGATTCATAACATTAATGTATTTCATTAATTATCAAACTTTTCTTCTTAAGTCTATAGCCCTGGAGAGATTACTGCCTTCAGTAATCAAACGAAGCATATTTAGACATGGTGATGCCAAGCTTGATCTCAAAAAGGCAATGGGAAATTAGCTGCAGCTCCCCTGGGATAATTGAAGTCAATAGAGGTATTCTGGTGTTAAGTCCTTTTTCATCAGCTCCACACTGGTCCTTCACAATGATGCTCATAGTTTGATTTAGCAAGATGAAGCCTCTGTTAGAAGCAGGAAAGGTAACAGTGTCCACCTAGTGTTGGAAAAGCCTCATATATATGCAAGCCCACAATTAAGATGCACCAAGTAGGTAAAAGGAAGTCCTGCAGTTATGAGGGGAAGTGTCCAGATTTCTTACTCAGTTAAAAAGAAAAAAAATTATATAGACACAGATGTGTTTACCAGACTTTGGCCACCAAAGAGATTTCATTTGCTTATAACTAGTATTGTAACTAGCCTAAGAAATTAACTCTGGCAGATGTTTTTAAAAGGTCGTTGTTGAAGATGCAACAGAGTTCCAAGCTTTTATGGCTTTATATTTCAACACGTTCCCCTGCTAGAGGCATATCAGCGAATAGATTCACATTGCTGCTAATTTGTTTTTGTTAATTAACATAAGTGTTTTCTGTCAGTTCTGTTGGACGCAAACAATACTTAGATACACAAAGGTAACAAGGTAAAAGTGGTGAGACAAGAAATAGGGAAGGGTAAGAAAGAGGGAAGATTCTCTCCTGCTTTTTTTTTTTTT
>VXBL01008005.1:384068-423581 GCA_013400195.1 Aramus guarauna | reverse complement strand
TTTTTTTTTTTTTTGGTAGCATCAGAGATGTACCTTTCGTTTCAGGTCCTACTGCTTCCTATCTGCTCTCTTGGGATTTATGCACCACTGGACAGAAAACTAGTTTTCCATTGTTACTTGCATCAGCTGCCCCATACTGTGAGTTTAAAAATTCATGTATCTATAATGCAAGAAAGGGACACCTTTTCCCTACTGTATAACTCAAGTACTGCACAAAGGTCACGACACAAAAAGCCTGGTGGAATTAAATGGGGTCTTTTTGCTTCGTTTTAAAGCACTGAAGGGATGTCTATATTAAGAAACCATTAAAGTTGTTTCTTACAAAGCCAGCAGCCCAACGAACCGAAAAGTCACTGGTGTAAAAGAAGGATCCACTTACAAGTGGTTCAGCTCTCCCCAGGGAGAAATGCCCTGATAGAGGGAATCAGAGCCACGTTTATATGGGGTTTTCTGCCCTTACATCTAAGGCTTTCATTTCTCCTTTATTCTTTGTCTCCAAAACTTGTTATTACACTATTTTCCTCCCTGATTGTGAACTCGACAAGATTTTGATCATACTATGTAAGAAGAGACAACAATGATACAGAGCACTACTGGTCCACAGCTGTCTGCTTGTGAATCCTAAACCACGGCTCCTTCCCACTGCAGGAGTTTAGCCTTCACATTATCTGGGTAACCTGGAAGGTAAGAGGCACATCTGGCCTCTCTCACCTCCTGCCTCTGGCACTGCAGCTTGTCTTCCAAGAAATGCAAGGACAAAACCAGACACGTCTCAAGCACAGGGCTGTGATTCTTCTGACCCTGACAGTATGCAGCTTCAATTCAACCCACCAAGCTGTGGGAGGCCATCAACGGTGCTCTTCCTTTAGGGTCTACGTAGATTCATTGGTGAGAGAAAGGTACTTGCAGTGAGTAATTCAGCACATCTAAGTCATCAACAGTTTTCTGTGTATTGCTGCATTATTTATAAAGAACAAGGAGAGCAAGGACTTGCCTAAATTAAACATTTCCCTTATGTGTCTAAAATTAGGTAGAATGACACTAGGTTTCCATGACTTAATTGACTGCCTGGCCGTGCTATAACAGAATGGAGTCAGGTCTTATAACACTACTGTTTGGATTTTTTTTGGTCATGATTTTTTTTTTTTTTCTGGTTGCCAACAAGATGAGCAGGTAAACTATGGTCCTTGAGCCATAAACAAGCAATTTAGCTGTGTTAGCATATGTCAGTGATCAGGGTGAAACCTGTTGTGACATGGGGCTGCACTGGGTTGACTGGGTCTTTAGCTGTGGGAGAAACCGAACTAGCAAGGAAGCAAATTCAGACATCATTACATCTTCTTCATCACAGTTAGATTTCTATAATCCTGATCTTTTGATTGTCCAAGTGTCTCTCATGCTAATAAAAAAAGGCCAGGGACCAGTCTTGGCCTTATCATAGAATCATGGAATACTTTGGGTTGGAAGGGGCGTTTAAAGATCATCTAGCCCAACTCCCCCTGCAATGAGTAGTGAGATCTTCAACTAGACCAGGTTGCTCAGAGCCCCGTCCAAGCTGATACTGAATGTTTCCAGGGATGGGGCATCTACCACCTCTCTGAGAAACCTGTTCCATTGTTTCACCACCCTCATTGTAAAAAATTTCTTCCTTATATCTAGTCTAAATCTACTCTCTTTTAGTTTCAAACCATTACCCCTTGGCCTATTGCAACAGGCCCTACTAAAAAGTTTGTCCCCATTTTTCTTATAAGCCCTCTTTAAGTATTGAAAGGTTGCAATAAGGTTTCCCCAGAGTCTTTTCTCCAGGCTGAACAACCCCAACTCTCTCAGCCCATCCTCACAGGAGAGGTGCTCCAGCCCTCTGCTCAGCTTCGTGGCCCTCCTCTAGACTCTCTCCAACAGCTCCATGTCTCTCTTGTAGTGGGGCCCCCATAGCTGGATGCAGTACTCCAGGTGGGGTCTAATGAGAGCAGCGGGGTGGGGGGATCACCTGCCTCAACCTGTCTGGTCCCACTTCTTTTGATGCAGCCAAGGATATGGTTGGCTTTCTGGGCTGCAAACGCACGTTGCCAGGTCATGTCCAGCTTTTCATCCACCAGTACCCTCAAGTTCTTCTCTGCAGGGCTGCTCTCAATTCCTTCATCCCCCAACCTGTGTTGATACCAGAGGTTGCCCTGACCCACATGTAGGACCTTGCACTTGGCCTTGTTGAGTCTCATGTGGTTCACATGGGCCTACAGCTTGAGCTTGTCCACTTCCCTCTGGATGGCATCCTGTCCCTTAGGTGTGTCAACTGCACCACTCAGCTTGGTGTCATCTGCAAAGTTGCTGAGGGTGCACTCAATCCCACTATGTCATTGATGAAGATATTAAACAGTACTAGTCCCAGTACAGACCCCTGAGGGACACCACTTGTCACTGTTTTCCATCTGTACATTGAGCTGTTGACCACTGCCCTCTGGATGCAACCATCCAACCAATTTCTCATCCACCGAACAGTCCATCCATCAAATCCATATCTCTCCAATTTAGAGAGAAAAGCGTTGTGTGGGATCATGTCAAAGGCCTTAGAGAAGTCTAGACGTATGACATTCGTAGCTCTTCCCTTGTCCACTGATGTAGTCACTCCATCATAGAAAGCCACTAGGTTGGTCAGGCAGGACTTGCCCTTGGTGAAGACATGCTGGCTGTCTTGAATCACCTTCCTGTCCTCCATGTACCTTAGTATAGCTTCTAGAAGGATCTATTCCATGATTCTGGAGTCCAGTGCTCCATGTATCTTGAGTCCAAGTGTCACCACCTGAATAATGCTCCCACTGCAGAGGACTGGCCTCTCTACTATAGGCTTGTCTTAGAGAGACCTGGTTGGATTAGCCCAAGAAAAGGGACTAAAAGTGGGCTAACTGAGGCTGTGTAGGCAGAGATACAGGGCTGAAGCTCACTTGCTGCCATGTATTAATTACACATCCACTCCTGGAGCTGGGCTGTAGCTTGGGGTTACACCTAGATCTGCTCAAGGAGCCGCTCCTGGATCTAAGCACTGTTTCTATGAGCAGGACATGCTCCATGGTCTAGTTTTCTCTTGCCACTCCCCTTGAGAATAATGCCCTTTTCTCCCTGAAAACCATTCACTGAACTCCTCATTTTTGGCTTTATGAGGAAAAGATGACCTCTAACTACACAGGAAATCTTGAGCTAATTTTGCAGCACGTCTATTGTACCTTGGGCTGTGTTTACAACAGAGTTAACTCAGGTTATCCATACTCAGGTAAGCCCAGCTCAATAAAGAGTCACCACACTGTGAAATAAAACTCAAGCTGAAAAGCAGTCATTGTGTTATTGTAGAGAGGGATGGCATTAGACCTGGCAAATTGTGCTAACAAGGTATAGATTTTACCCCCTGAAGAGCCAGGAAAATGAAATATGGAGACACTCACTCTCAACTTAAGGTGACTTAAACACCACATTAATGTCAATTAATGTGTTCAAAAACTAGTGCAGTAACTTAACCGTATAGCAATCTAAATATGGAGCTACCTAAGGTGAGACAGCAGCCACCTGTCAAGCATAGTGCTGGGCGAGTAAAGTCTGTTAAGTTACTTCCAGAGGATGATGCATGCATTGATTCTAGATCTTCTCTGTGTTTGTAAAATATTGGTTTAAAAAATCTAGTTTCTTGCTGGAATAGAAATAAACACACTTTAAAAACTGTTTTCCAGGGACATTTATTTCTAGGACAAGTTTCAGCAAACAGCTTTGAAACAGCAGGCCTAATTTCTGTTTCTTTTTGAATATTTTCTACTATTTTTCAACTGTGAAGAACTTAAAGATGTGTGTATCTTTTCACCCACTATGACATGATCTGACTTTTTATCTTTTTCTGGTATTTTATACTGAAACAAGTAAGAGCATGAAGAAGAGATAATTGGGGGGAGGTTGAGTATTTTCTGTTCTTTCATCTTAATCTTCTTTCAGTGAGTAAGGAGGCAGGGGAAATTGTAAAAGAAGCCAATGAAAGGAGAAATCAAGAAAATTCAATGTTTGGAAAAATCCAACTCTGAGAACTGAAAGCAAAAACCAGGATTTCAGAATGGAAAATCCAGTGATGTGCCTACCAGTTTGAAAACTAGCTACTCTCCAGCAATCCTCAACTCCACAGACACCAAAATCACTGAACAACCCTATTTTTGGCAGGCTAGTTAGTTCCCTGAGTGCCAAGATTTTTTATTTCAAAACATTTTACTTTCAACATTTATTTAGATTTTTAAAGAGAGGTTGAAGAAAATATCAAATGGCAAAAATATGAAGAATAAAAATAAATCTGTCTGGGGTTGAGAAAAGTGCTTTAAAATGTCCAGAGTTGACATGTTTTCTTTCATCTCCTCTCTTTTTTTTAACCTTTCAAATTATTTTTCATATGTTAAATAAATAAATAAATAATATTACCATAATACGGGCAGAGTGCAGAACACCTAATCCAAACTAGGCCCCCTACCCTAGTAAATTAAAAGAAACAGATACCTCTATAACACAGATCAGATAATGTTAAAATACCTTCAGGAGAATTGTGCTGTAGGAATGTTTAATTCTCTCCATTCACTGTATAGGAAATGTGAGGACTTCTCTCTGATGCATACAATATACATTCAGTGCTAATATATTTGACATTTAGTCTCATAAATCTTACTCCTGGTGCCTTCAAAGTCCTCCAGTGTTCCAGAGATCCCATGCACCTAGTTCACGCACCTATGTTATGCAGACAGGATTTTTCCCCAGAGGCATCAAAAGGCACTTGTCTTCCTTAACTGGGTTTGTAAGAATCTTATTTTAGGTGGATTGTTTAACCAAGCACCTAAAGTGAAGGTGTGATTTAGGCAGCAGACTGGATCTTCCCCCAGTAACTTCTCCAACAGAAGCACAAAGTTGCTACGGTAGATGCAAGCTCATTTTGTGAAGGACAACAATGCTTTTAAATTCAAAACTGTTTGCCCTTTTTTATCTGTTTGTTCTACTGGAAAATATGCAAAAATCAGAAAAATACAGGAAAAATACAGAAAATATCACTGATTGCCCAGCTGAAGGAATAATGATTATACTAGCTGGAAATTAAGACTGGAAAGGTAAGCAGTTAGATGAATCCAGGGAATGCCATGCGAATGCATCACTCCTAACAAGCTTGCCATGTCCCATGTCAGGTGCAGAACAGCATGAACACCAAAGCATATACTGGAATATACACCAAGCAGGGTGTAGATTAGATTATTACATTTCACAGTGAAAGCAATGTATTTCACAACCGAGGCTCACAGTTTTCATTTCAATCACTATATAAAATGCCCAGATCCCAGAAGAAGGAGGATCATTCATCCTATTAATTCCCTTCTTGCTAAAAATGCCTCTACCCTCTTTGCCAGGCAACAAGCCTAGTTTCAGTCATGAACAGTACTTGCAAAAAAATCCACCGACACTGGTTGAAATCTGGGAAACTCAACTGAACCATAAGCAATACTTCCCAGCTCACGAGCTGTGAGTTAAATAAATTGTTTAACCAAAATGAACTGCTGGGGGTGAAGGAAGGGAGAGAAAGGAAAAGAAAATACAATACATGTTATGAGTTGGCCCCAAATCTATTGTTTAAATCAATTCCTCCTGCTATTAACTACCAGCAACTGCTGGCACAGCTTGTCACTGTCTTCCTCTTCAGTTGCACCTCTTTGACAGTTTGTTGTCCCTATGGGGCGCGTCAAGCTTCTGGGACTCAACAAACTATGCTATGGTTAGGCTGCTGTGTAAAGAGATTTCAGTACAGCTGCTGCTGATCTTGATGGCCACCCTGCTCAGCTGCAATGCTGTCACCCTTCATTCGCAGGAGGCAGATGCCCAGCAGCGTTAGCAAAGCGTGCAACCTCCTGGGCCACCTTCACTGCTCTCATCTAGCAACCAGGCTGCAGGTCTCACCCCAGCATGAGCAGGGCCTTTATAAAACCTCTGAAGATGAGAAGGATGGCAAAAAGGAGATGTCTTTCCTTCTTTTCCTACAGCTCTCAGGTCCCTCTTCTTCCCAGTCATCTGCCCCGAGGGCAGCCAGGTAGATCAGTTAGAGCTGCTACCTGCGGCCAAGCCTCGTGGCCCAAATATTTCACAATAACAACCACAGCTCCTACAGTTTTTAACAAAAAACCCCCCACAACTTCCAAAATATTGACAAATACACATGTCAAAAAGAGTTCTTCTCCTTGACATGTGCCATCAACTTTGACAGCAGTGTTTCAGTCCCTTTGGGCATCCAACTTCTTCTGAAGGATGCAGCTCTTCTCCCTCAGGCCCCAGGGCACCAGCACATTTCTGAAGACTGCCAACGCCACACAAAAACATTGACTGGATGATCTTTTTGTTGTTTATTAAAATGGGAGTGCACAAACCCAAACTTCAGCATGAAGGTAGAAAAGAGCACTCTTTCTCCTTCTAACGTATTAAATTCTGTCTCTCTCTATGCTGTACGTGAAATCATAGAATAGTTTTGATTGGAAGTGACCTTAAAAGGTCACCTAGTCCAACCCCCATATATTTTGTGCCAATTTGATAACAGGCCATGCTCCTGTTGCTCATACATGGGGCAGTAAACCTAAACAGGACTGAATTTACTAGAAAAATAATTGGGTAAGAATTTTCTCCTGAGTTGCAAGCCAGAGAAGTTATTCTCTGGGTGAAAGGATAGTCTGTATTTTACCTTTTGGGACTGTGTGTTAGCCAAGGTTCCAGAAAACAACAATGAAAAGTACTTGTTTAGGATAATATAAGAAATGTGGATATTTGTAAGAATAAAAAAATATATAGTCCTTTACAACAGAAACCAGAAGTATATTACTACCTTCCACATCATGCCACATAATCCTGGCCATATTTAGATAAAAATTTTGCTATGCTCAGAGATAAAAATGGGTTTTTATCTCTGGATATTTGAGTGGTCTAAAATGCACAATATTCATCAAGGACGCTTTGCCAGCAGCCCCTTTTTTTTTTTTTTTTGGTACAGATGACATGAAGACCACACCATGAAGACTAACTCAAGCCTGGGAAGCCAGAATACCATTTCTTGTGCTACCCTACCACAGAGATTGTCCCAGTGCCTCTAGTGCCTCAAGCAAACGTGAGGAGACAGGACACTGTTAAACATATTATTTCCTTCACCTTGGCTAGTTCTACCCTGGGTACACAGGCCACGAAGATTTGGCAGTGTCAGTGACCCCTTCTGCATCTGGGATCTCAGGGATTCGTTTGCTGCTGGCGGTTCAGCAGGAGCTTTGCCACTTTCCGTTTTTGGCTGAACCCTGAGTTCCTACAGCCTTTTCTGAAATCCACAGTGAGCGACTTTCCCAAGGTCGCACGGGAAGCGTATGGCAGAGAAGAAAGCAGCACTCTTCACACCCTTAACAGCATATCTCTTAACACTCAGCACTCAGATCTTTTAAGATGAGTTAAAGCCCTGTACTTCAACCTCAACTCTGTGTTCGCTTATTAGCTAGCAAGCAGGGGAGAGTGGAAGCCCAAGGAGCCTCACATGGACCCAGTGGGAGACATCAAGTAGCTCGGTTGGGCTGTGTCACTGCAACAGACCCCTTTCCACTGTGTTTCTTTGTGTTCTATAACATACAGTACATGCGGCAGATTAAAAGAAAGATCATACTTATTATAAAAGTGCATCTGTGATTGTAACAATGTTTAGAATTACAGCATGAAATGAGCAAAGAGAGTGCTGACAGAGAAAGAAAAACATTTTAAGCTTATAAAACTCTAAACAAATACTTATTCTTTATGAACTTATATTTAATTTCAGTGCCTAATAAACAAAGATTAAAAAATCTATGTCAAAAATTCAACACCTTTCCCCTTTGGGGAATCCCTCATAAAATGCTTTGCAATTACTAAGGAGGGGAAAAAAAAAAAAAGAAAAAAGAAAAAAAAGAACAACCGAGAGAGGGAAAAAGGCATTGCAATAAATATAACAATCTAAAATTATCAGATCAAGTAGGAAAAATACTGCAAAGCCCCTCCAGCCACATAGCACATCCACAGAGTTTCAGGATTTGTTACAGACCATAAAGAAGCAAACCAGACACCAGGGGTGGGACAGTGCCTAAATACAGGTGCCTGTTACGTTTCTAAATACCATACGGTCCCTCGCTTTGTCTTCAGCAGCCAGCCCTGGAAGGCAGAGTGTCCTGTAGATCCTGGTCATGTCTACCTACCTACACAGGTGCCTCAGACCCCCCAGATGGCAATAGATGCCTGTGTTGAGGTAATCACTTTGTTGTGTCTCTTATCATGAGGTCTAGATGATATAATCATAGAAAAGTAATGGTATGAGTCACAGATCTGGACTACTGGGAAGTGATTCATGTAACTAAACTTAGATGTGTCGTGCAATTTGAAATTCTGTCAGTTATCTAAGACATGACACAGGAATCCCAGGAGATCTGCAGCTGTCTGGGTAGGCAGGACTCCCTTGAATATCTTAAAGCGTTAGATTCCAAAGTAACTTAATCCCATCCTTTTAACCTGGAGGAAAGCTGTTGATGCATCCTTTTCCTGTGCAAAATTCTGGAAGGAAAGTGTAGCTTCTGCCACACAATCAAATAAATATGAATATTCTGCTGCTGCTTATAAGTTTTTTTTCTCAGTGGTTCTACATGTTTTGGATTTTTTTTTTCTAAGTTTTGTCTGAGTTAGCAATGTCAGACAAAATTAGAAAGGTGCAGTAACATTTTTCTTATACACCTTTGTGAAAGATATAGAAAAGAGCAAATGTCACCATAGAAAGCAGAATACCTTGATTTCAAGTGTACACTTTGGGAAATAACAAAAAGCCAAGTAATGGAATGAGGAAAAATTATTTACTTTTTTAAAAAAAAAACAAAACAAGGTATGGGGAAAAGTATGTTCAGAGTAACAGTAAGACAGCCAGTATAAAATAGCAAAGCAATTGTCCTTTTAGGACTGTGAAAAGGAAATTACTTGTCTATATCACTAATTTGTGTAGTGTCTATCGTCATAGCCACTAGGTGTTCTAATTACAGAAAAGTAATGATGCAAAAGCTGCTAAGCAAATGTTAAACAAAACTAGTGCATATTCTGTAAGCCCTAAAGGGCTGTTAGATTTAAATACTAGAAGACAGAAAGAGGAATATGTTCCTCAGAAGGGAAAAAAATTTTGGGGAGGAAGAGCGGTGCTCCAACCACAGTGTTCAAACTAAGGATGCCATCCTTAATATGAGGCTTGGCAGATCTATGCTACTATTTATATTGCTAATAGCACCATTGAAATCAAAATAGTTTTTCTGAAGACTCTAATTAGTATCTATTATTATCTCTGTTACGTTTGGCCTTGAATACTGTCATGAGTACTTAGGACTGCTCTGACGCAGAATGTGCCAAGTTGTGGTTACTCCCATGCCCCGGGGCGGGGGAAAAGTATGTTGATAAGTCCATAAAATAGCTTGCTTTTCTTTCTTTCTTTCTTTCTTTCTTTCTTTCTTTCTTTCTTTCTTTCTTTCTTTCTTTCTTTCTTTCTTTCTTTCTTTCTTTCTTTTTTCTCTCTTCTTTCTCTTTCTTTCTTTCTTTCTTTCTTTCTTTCTTTCTTTCTTTCTTTCTTTCTTTCTTTCTTTCTTTCTTTCTTTCTTTCTTTCTTTCTTTCTTTCTTTCTTTCTTTCTTTCTTTCTTTCTTTCTTTCTTTCTTTCTTTCTTTCTTTCTTTCTTTCTTTCTTTCTTTCTTTCTTTCTTTCTTTCTTTCTTTCTTTCTTTCTTTCTTTCTTTCTTTCTTTCTTTCTTTCTTTCTTTCTTTCTTTCTTTCTTTCTTTCTTTCTTTCTTTCTTTCTTTCTTTCTTTCTTTCTTTCTTTCTTTCTTTCTTTCTTTCTTTCTTTCTTTCTTTCTTTCTTTCTTTCTTTCTTTCTTTCTTTCTTTCTTTCTTTCTTTCTTTCTTTCTTTCTTTCTTTCTTTCTTTCTTTCTTTCTTTCTTTCTTTCTTTCTTTCTTTCTTTCTTTCTTTCTTTCTTTCTTTCTTTCTTTCTTTCTTTCTTTCTTTCTTTCTTTCTTTCTTTCTTTCTTTCTTTCTTTCTTTCTTTCTTTCTTTCTTTCTTTCTTTCTTTCTTTCTTTCTTTCTTTCTTTCTTTCTTTCTTTCTTTCTTTCTTTCTTTCTTTCTTTCTTTCTTTCTTTCTTTCTTTCTTTCTTTCTTTCTTTCTTTCTTTCTTTCTTTCTTTCTTTCTTTCTTTCTTTCTTTCTTTCTTTCTTTTTTTCTTTCTTTCTTTCTTTCTTTCTTTCTTTCTTTCTTTCTTTCTTTCTTTCTTCTTTCTTCTTTCTTTTTTTCTCTTTCTTTCTTTCTTTCTTTCTTTCTTTCTTTCTTTCTTTCTTTCTTTCTTTCTTTCTTTCTTTCTTTCTTTCTTTCTTTCTTTCTTTCTTTCTTTCTTTCTTTCTTTCTTTCTTTCTTTCTTTCTTTCTTTCTTTCTTTTTTCTCCATTGCTTCTTTGTCTTGGCTGACAGGTACCAAGAGCAAGCACTTCCCAGCCAGGCAATGGAGGAAGGAGTGAAATGGGATTTCTGAAACAACCAAAAGACGCACAGAGCACTCAAACACAGGCAGATGTTTTCTCCATTAAAGTGAGCCTCTAAGAAAACAATAGGGCAACATTTCAAAATTCTTATGCAAATTTCACTCATTCAGCTCTTTCTCTGAGTCCTGGGGACAATGAAAAAATATCACGAAAGATAACTCACATGCTCATCCCAATATGGTACTCATCAAAAAAAGCTTCTCACCTTCATCCAGAGGGATTGTGCAAGGCTGATTTACACTTAGTCTTCAGTAAATCTCCTTAAGC
Source organism: Aramus guarauna (assembly GCA_013400195.1). NCBI lineage: Eukaryota > Metazoa > Chordata > Aves > Gruiformes > Aramidae > Aramus > Aramus guarauna. The sequence continues at coordinate 412,706 of VXBL01008005.1, read as the reverse complement.
CTGAAGAAGTTAAAAAAGGCATTCAGTCTATGATACTTTAAAATGGGTGAGGTATCTTAGCTATTTCTAGATGGGAGCATGTTTGTGCCACCTTTACGGAGCTCCAATACTTCCCTCCCCCTCCTGGTTGCTTTGTGACAACCTTCACAAACCTTTCACGCTACTCTGAGACGGGGATCTGGCTGCTGTACACAGAGTATGCCCCCTTTGTTTTACCAGGTAAATCCAAGTGGTTCCAAGTGCCTTTATTGCTTCATTTTGAGAATCTGCAACCAGAGATGCTATGACCAATGACATTTCAAAACCTAGGTGGAGTTTACTTCATGTTTGTAAGAAAGCACTTAGACGTAAGAGATGAAAGGGGCATATTAAAGCTACAAACTAGCCTGCTTTCATGGTTACTCTTATCTAAACCACCACTTCCATACAGTTACAATAAAAGGCTATCCTTTACACCAACAGGGATGGTACAGTGTTACCTTTGCATTCTTCTGAATGACTCAGAGCCCTTGAATTAGCCTCATCTTATTTCTCAGGTCTCTCTGGTATCTTCAACAGAAAATGTTACTCCTTTTGTGTTTGGTTGTTTGGTTTTGTTTTGTTTTGTTTTGTTTTTCTCAAAAGATGCCACAACTTGCATGTGTCAGTCTTCAGCTTGCTGATATCTATTAAAATATTCCTTCTGTCTTTGACCTTTTTTCTTTTTCTGGGTTTGTTTCTGGAGTTTGTGTGTTTGTTTTGTGTTGGGTTTTTTGATGACCACTACATTCCCTGAAAAGTTAGACCCATCAGGTGCAGCTTCCCTGCTGTGGAAGAGCCACGATGTACATGACTCAGGCACACCACTTTCCTTGTACAAGAGGTTTCAGGTAGCTCTGAGCCAGCCCAGCTGGCCTGACTTCCAGTGAGACAAACTCAGCTTGGTTTCACTTATTAGCACACCCCTTGCACTTGGGCCAGGCACCCTCACCCGTTCCACCAGCTTTTGCAGCAGGGTGATGTGACAGGCAGCATTTCTTCGGGCTCTTTCTAGGAGGCCTGATGCTGTTAGCAGGAACAAGAGGTGGAAGGCAAGGTGCCTGAAGCACCATGCTGTGGGAGGACATTCTGCACATGGTTCTCCTGGGACACCATACCTCACATTCACACGCCTATTGCAGTGACTAGATACAGTGTCACAATTTGCCCTGTGTCATATTTACATGTGGCCAAGGGAATTCTCCTTGACAGTGTGGCACTTCCTTTAAAAAAGCCCGTTAGGGTTTCCATTGGCCTGACCGGTCACCGTTCCTACAAGAATCTGCTGTAGGAATCTCCTGTGGGAATACTACGGGATCTAATGACAGACCCACTCTGCTTTGCCTCAACAGACACACACAGAGAGAGGGATTTTTTCCATGCCACCAGTCCCATTTGGCAAAAACACAGAAAAAAAAAATGCTATAAAAATTATACAGGCGCAGGCTTTTTTTCTCTAGCTAAAAAAAATCAATTCCACATCCCTGGCTTAAGAAGCTGTCAGATCTGTATCTTAACAAGGCACCAATTTCAATTAGCTCTTTTGTTTCCCAAATTACTGGATCTTAAAAATACTGTAAATCTAGAACTCGCTCATGTCAAAGATAAATACCAGAGTAAACCCTCATTTCCAAATCCCATATGCAAAAAATATTTTTTTGGAGGCAGAAAAGGAAAATTTTTTGTGGTAATTCTTTCTTTTCTACCAGGAGAAGAGGCTATTTGACATCTCGACAGAGGTTTGGAATATTAGAAGTAATTCCAGCACAGTTTAGTGGACAATGTGCAACTGAGGAGGATGTTCAAGGAGGCAAATATGCATAATTTATTTCATGGTTCCATGGTTTACAGAGAGAATGCAAAGATATAATGTACTGCTCTGCTTACAAAGCTCTACCATCAATGAGAAATATAGTATATGGGCTATTTTCCTGTTAAAGAATAATTTTCCTCCCACTTTTTCCCCCATTAAATAAGTTATTTTTGTCTGAGTAGTATTCACTAAATGGAAATTCTTACTCTTATGCTGGCTTAGGCTACTGCAATCCATTTGTTTTTCTAAAGCTCTGCTTCCAGAGAGAAGTGTGTGGAACTTGTTCAGAGTCATGAGTTTGAAGAAGGTAGAAAAGTAGCTTTTAAAAAGCTACTTTGCGCTTTTCAGCAACCCCATCCAGACAGAAAAATTTATTTAGTTTTTAGAGTAATAAAGGCAGCAGGAAATTAGCTGCCAACTGGCCTCTTTCCTGTTCCTGGATTACACAACTCACTCCAGCCCACGGCTTTTTTCAGCACTGCAATCAATATTTCAGTGCACGCCTCCCAGTTGAGTGGGTGTGTGTTTGCAGCAGAAGCTGGCACGTCCGTCCCACCTTGATTTTGCTAGAACAGGTAAGAACCAGTAGCAAGATGCAGCTTTACACACTTTTATGGCTACACCACAGTACAAACTTGACAGCATTGACACCTTTCGTGGTTGGTACCGAAGCCGTTGAAATTACGTTAGCACAGGTACTCCAGCTCAGGTTCTAATCCTGTCTTAATTCTGCTGTGTAGATACAGCCTTATCCGTACTATGATAGAGCTATGAGAGCTATTTGGATGCTCAGTCCCGTGACAGATCTTTTAATGTATGTCTGTCTGTTAATGGCTTTTGCTAATAGACAGTTTCAAAACATGCAATGCACTGCACTTTGGGGCATTGATTGGCTAATTCTTCAGCAGGATATAGCTGAGATATCCAAATTTGTTAATTAACAAATAGGGAGTTTAATATTGCATCAAACTTAATTGCACATCTGGCACATTATCTAGGTAATGCCCAGTTACACTGTCTCTGTTTTCAAATCTGTCATGATGCTTTTCAAAGGCAAGATCTGAACATAAACAGGGATACCAGATGTCTCCAGCCATTGCTACCTTGGAAAGTGTCAAGTCCTGGGTATCATGTAACTGGTAAAGGAGGGACAGAATTTAGGCCCTACTGTTTATTGTATAAATACAGAACCAGGGGGTTAGGTGATGAGCTCAGATTTATAAAACCATATCTGAGACAATTACTAATTTACCCTGTGTTGAATACACAGGCCTGGTGTCTTGAATCCTAGTTCTGAAAGGAACTTGATGCACTCCCATGTATACATTGCTTAAACTTCAAGAGACTTAGTTTGCTTCCTGAGTAAAATGATGAATCCCGCCTAAATGTTACAATTAAAAGTACTTTAATGTGAACTTTAATGTGAGTCAGTGAATTTGGGGTGATTACATGCTCCTGGTGGAAATCTTACATCTCCTGAATCTGAATTCCTTTTTATGAACTTTTAAGTGTGATTAATCAGTCTTTTGGGGTTATTCATACATTCACACAAATATCTGGTATGTAAATTTGTTTAGCAGTTATTGAAATTTGAATTGATTGGGTTTAAGTTTTGAGAATTCAAAAGCAAACAGATTTTTTAGGGGAGGGGGGGATTTTTTTATTAGCAATTTACTCAGCATCACATGAAAGGTCAGAGAGGTAAAGGTCCATCCCACCACTGTGAGTGATTCACTCAGTGTGATTCGATCAAGACTAAGCATGATGATCAAAAGGTGAGCAGAAAGGCATTCAGTAAATATATTTATACCATCTCTTTCCAGACTTACTGGCATATTTTATTCAATTAAAGTAAATTCCAAAGGTAAATTTCAATAATGCCCCTATTTCTAGGTGCTGTGAACTGCTGCTAAAGATGCATTAGAAGATTTATTTAAAAATCACTGAAAAGCAGTCTAGATAAGATTTCATCTGGAAATAGGCCTACCATGATTTATCTTTATTCAGGTAAGGTAAAAGTCCCATCGGTGTTTGGTGTAGGAGTTGAATCCTGCGTACCACTTGGTGCTTCTTCATTCCACTACGAGTTATTGCAATTAGCAACGCATAGATCCCACAGAAACCACCAGCCAGAGATTTAGCTAGCCATGCTACTCGACCTGCAAAACTCTACTTGTGAGCAAGACCTTGAATCACATAAGTTGGCTCATTGAAGCTAATAAATCATTCATTAAGAAAGATGGTTTGCAGGCATGTGCCTCTCATTTTTGCTGTTTTCCCAGAACTTTCAATTTCATAGAAGACTGTCTCAAGGAAAGGGTGTCGAAGCTGTTCTCCATGTCTGTGTTGGACAGGAGAAGAAGTAAGGGGTGCAAACTCCAGCACGACTCCAGTTGAACATCAGGGTGAAAAGGGTAAACAGTGAGGATAACAGACCACTGGGATAAGACTGTCAAGCCTGCCTAGGTAGGTGGGGGAATTTCCATCACAGGAACGTGGTAAGAACAGATTGTGCAAAATTCAGTCAGGATGTCAGCAGAGCAATAACTAATCCTGTAACTTATCGCGCTTCAAGGCAGGAGGATGAGTTTGGGCTTTACAGACTCCCTCAGTGGTATTTATTCTGCTGTGAGTGTAGGAACTAATCGGTAGCTGACATCATCAGAGTCTTCTTATGTATAAAAGTCCAGTGCACATATAGGATACACCCTGCTGATTAGAGATAATATTATTATTATTATTGAGCCATTGCCTTTCATCTGTTAATTACTAAAGCCAGCTCAACTATGGAGCAGTAATAATTCTTATAGGTGGTAAATGCCATGACTACAGTTGCCATGGCTTCAAAAGGAAAGAAGGCTAAAGTATTTTGTGGAAAAGAAGCAATCTCCCAAAAATCAGAAATTGCTAACATCCCTACATGCAGAAATAAATGGGTTATTAAGGATTAAACACCATACAGAGCATGACTCTGACTTCCAGGAAGATGATGAGGTTCTGTACTTCGTACTCTTCCTCTCTTCGATAAAAAGGGTACCATTTTATTTTGTCTAATGGAGTCACTGATGAGACAATAGTATTCTCTGCAATCACATTGCTTTAGTATTTGCATATCTGACTTACAGGGGGAGTTTTTAGAGATGAAGAGCTATGGTCTGTAGGACAGTACAGTATTATGTGAAGTATTATCTGAATAGCTGCAAGCAGACCTTTTTTGAAAGCATTCATAGGACCCCTGTGTATGCTGCAGAGGAATCTCAAGAGGTACTCTTAAACATTGCTGGAGAAATCATGGAGGCTTTTTTCATGCCACTGCACAGGGACTAAGCTATGAAACCAAGCTAGCTGAACAGATGTCCTGCTCGAAGAGGAAAAAACAGCAACAATTCCAGATGACCTGCTGCACTTCTGACTTTTCAAATTCCATTTGTCCAACAATGAGATCTTCTCTCCTGTGAGAAAACATGGACACCCAAGACACTATCTGCTTCTCCTTCCCAACTCCAAGTAGACACCATGGTAGGAAACCCTGAAGAAAAGCAGAGAGAAGGAGAATACTATGCTTGGGGTGTTAGGGAAGGTAGAACTTGGAAATACTAATTTCTCTGCAATGTTATTTTCTCCTCCTTTTGGACAACACTTCATCCAGGGAAATCTGATCTCATAGTGTCTTAAACAAAGATTTACTGGCTGATAGCAGAATCTGTGGGTGTGTGAAAAACCTGACAAAAGCCTTAAGAATTTATTTATGGCTGCAAATATTACATCCATATGGGAAAGTTCATTTGCCTTGAACTTTTTTTCAGACACTGTAGAGACTGTTATTGATTTAATAGTTGGCTGGAATATAGAAACAAAGCATAACAGGAGAAAAGTTAATTATGATAATAAGAGCAAGACATGTATAATTCCATTAAAAAAATTAGTTACTTCTCTTCCTCTATCATGATTTTTCCCTAACCACAGTTCTCTGTTCATTAGGAGATAATTACCTTCACTGCCAAGCAGACTATAAATGCACTGTTTACACGAAGAGCAGAAAAATTTAGTTACATTTCTTGTCAAAAATGTTATTGCTATTGAGGTAGTCTTGCTGTATTACATCCAGTAGGTCACTAGACATGCAAGTATATCTGTGTACATTGGGTAATGGTTCAAAATTATTTTATTCCTAATGGCCAGATTTAACAAGGACGGTTTTACTGATTGGCCTTTTCATTCCAGACCATTACTACCAACACACTGAAAGCCATGCCAGCAAGAGCTCCCTTTCTTCACCCTTCTCTGCCCCTCCCACTTTTCAGATACAAGCAGCTTCTGAGTAATGTCTTGTTTCTCAGAGAAGATTAAAAAGTGGCACTACAGCAATACAGCACTAAGCTATCTTGCAACTGAATAGTACATGTGCTAATTAAACTTCACACCACCTATGCAAGGTAGGCAGTTAATTACCATCATCTTTATTTTAATAGATGAGAAAATGTGAAACATGGGAAAGTGAGAGCATTCAGCAAGCCAGAGCTCAAGAGCCCCACCTGCTCATCTACATCATTATTCCTCTATTTTGAGCTGTGGTTCTGCATCACAACTGTCAGCTGCCCGAAAGCTAGAGACACTGTGTACAGCTGCGTGGAAAACTCTGCCTCAGTCCCTGGGCTCCTGTACCTTAGTCCTCTAGTGAGGACCACCATGGCAATAAGGAAGGTCCTAAATGAGCAGTAGGGCATGCCCAGCCCTCTTTGCTGGACATCTTCTCCAGATCAAGCATGCAGATAACAGATAATAGGCAATCTGGTCCATAGTTAGTGAATTAAGTACCCACGTTGCTCTTTTCCCCCATGTGGCTCTTCCCCCCCCTTAATGGTCAGCAAAGAGTTCGGTGCATCCAGAAGATTCGACATGCCTGAGATCCGAGTTGCCCCATGTTAATAAAAGAAATTATATCCTCCTGCAAACAGCTTGGCTTTCAGTTAAAAAAATTACTGACCCTAATTTCTCTTCTGTATTATATCTCCTCTACTACTTGCTGAATGTGTTGATTTCACACTGGCATCTGAATTTGCACATGGTAATAGTCATTAAGCAACAGTAATGTGTAGTAATCCCTTCACCATAGACTTTCTAAATCCTTCATTCCCACAAGTTCCTGGATGGCCAATGCTTTAAAGTTAGGATATGTTTCTTACTTGAAGGATTAAGGGATTTGAAACATTAAAAAATGACTCACAGCACACTATGCAAAACAGCCTAGAAATGACTGCAAAACTATTTTATTCTCTGTCTTGTACAATAAAGCATGACAGAAAAAAAAAGTTCCCAGAAAAATGAAATAATGGGAAAGTAATATAATCTGTGGGGCTTGTGTCTTTCATCAGTTATTTTTAACGGGCCAGACCATGAGGTCATTATTTCTGAAGCAGAAATGATGATTTTACAAAATCAGTGGAGTACTATTAAACAAGGACCTAAATAAAAAGGAAGATTCAGTCACCCGCTCCTATAGAGAAGAGAAAATATATGTTTCTTCTTTATAAATTTCCACTGGATTCGAAGTCCAGTAGGAAGCTGAATAAGTACCACAAGAACTACTTACGATTTGATTCAGCATGCGAACTGAAAAGTTGAGGAAGCAAAATGAAAATCTGGAGGAAAAATGTGTCACAAAATGAATAAACAATGTTTGGATTGAACAAAACATGAAAAAAATTAATTTAGCTGGAAATAATAGGTTTCTTTTCATTTCCAGATATTGTAGCATTTAAAAAAGGAAAAAAAATTAGCGTGGGCAAAAAGCTAGTCTGTGGAGCTATTAAAAAAGCCACGGAAAGGATGCAGCAGCATTTGTTGCCTCTCTCCAGAGTGAGATGATTAAAGTGCTCATCTGGGTCCAACTCCCCCCTGCTGAGCAACTTGGAAGAAAGAGTTGAGCTCAGGTTTCCCTCCTCTAGACTCCCAGCCGATGGAGACTGTCTCCTTCCCAGTGCATATTTGTTTATAACAATTTGATTTCAGAGTGGAACAGGTCCAACAGAGAGAAAGAACAACTAAAGATGCAATACTCGATTGCTCAGTGGGAAAGGTCTCCTTAGAAGGAGAAAGTAGATATCCAGTTTCCTTTCAAAATCAGATAGGGATGGGCTTTGGGGTCTTCAGCATGTTGGGTTAGTGCTCTAATCACAAGGATTATGAGATCTGGAATTCCTTCAGCAGATACTCTTTCTGAATCAAAAAAACCACAAACAAACAAACAAACAAAAACAAACAAAAAAACCACAAACAAACAATAAAAAAAACCCCACTGCTGACATTGCCAACAGTTTTTGTTTTTTTTTTCTTTGCTTGCTTTTCTTCAGCCAGAGTTGTTCTTTCAATTTGACCTGAATTTGCCACTAGTTTCAACTTGAATTTTGAATGTTTTCAAGTCATAAATAGCTTGCTAGAAAAATAAAGTAGCTAGCTGCAGTCAGCACTGATCTCACAGTACCTCTGCCTTTCAGCCCAAACACCCCCTGCTCATTTACTCTCCATACCAATCTCCTACTGCTCTGCTAGAGCCACAGGTCTGCATCATCTTTCAGTGGATGTCACTATCAGAAAGTTGATTTCATCTCACCATGGGAGGTTAAGGAAAATTAATTTAGTCTAAAGCTGCTAACCTTTTGGCAAATTTCCCATGAAGTTCTGTAAAAGCTTTCACACACAGTCTTGAGCCCCTTGTGTGCAAACTCCCTTAACTCTCAACCTGAAGCCATCTCACAAAGTGAGCAAAGGTTGCTCTGCTGCCACAGCCCTGCAGGCTCTGTAATATCAGAAGTAAGATGGAGAAGGACTTTTTACAAGGGCATGTAGTCATAGGATGAGGGGTAACAGCTTTAAGCTTAAGGAGGGAAGATTTAGATAAAATATTAGAAGGAAATTCTGTACTGTGAGAGTGGTGAGGCACTGGCACAGGTTGCCCAGAGAAGCTGTGGATGCCCCCTCCCTGGAAGTATTCAAGGCCAGGTTGGATGGGGCTTTGGGCAACCTGGTCTAGTGGAGGGTGTCCCTGCCCATGACAGGGGGGTTGGAACTAGGTGATCTTTGAGGTCCTTTCCAACCTCAACCTTTCTGTGATTCTATGATCCTAAGAAATCTCCACGAAGCTGAGGCAATCGTCAGAGTTAGTGTATGCTGCCAGGGAAAGGGGCAGCACAACATCCAGCCCATCAGAGAGGTCCTGTAGGAAAGAACCAATCCTCTCAATTGACCTTAGCAAGAGTGGTTTCTGCCCACCTCCTTTAGGTATTTCTCCCTGATTTTTTTTTCAGCGTGGGCTTTCCTGTGTGCTTCCTGGTTTGTTCTGGTTTTTTGAACTGTGACATGAATACCTACATGCATTATGATGTGAATATCAAAGGCACGGAAGGGGCCTCATTCTCTGTGTCTACAGCTGACAGGGTTGTATTTGTGATAGCTGACTCCAGGTCTATAACACTATCCGAGCAAAACATTTAACCACCTGCAACAGTTTAATGTTGAGCATGGTTAAAAGGTTTTGACTTCCTGTGGCTTTGATACAGCTCAGCTCTAACAAAGGAATGACAACTTATGAGTTCTAGCAAGGGAAATATTTATTGTTATGGGTAGGGCTGGACCTCCTGGAAACTGATGGGTGTAACAACCACCCTTGAATGGAGATAACTTAAGAAACTGTTATGGTACTTTATGGAACTGTTCTACTCAGACATCAGATACCTCCTCACAAACACTGCACGGACAGGTTATTCAGATATTTGTCTAGGGAAAGAAGCTTTTAGACATATTTTAGTGGAAGTATCTGTTTGAGAAGCAGGAAAAGCGCAGGAGGACACAAAGACACAGGCATAATTTACATGAAGATGGTTGCCCATGAATGGAAGCATAAGCACACTAACAAACCAGAAGAAGGAGCACGCTATACAGAGAGATAGTGCTGAAGGACAGGTTCGCTACATTGGAGAATACAAAGAATAAATAGGAAGGAAAAAAAAGGAGGCAAGCTGACAATAAGTATGAGAGAAACTAGCCCTGTGGCAATGGGAGATGACTGAGATATTTGAGAACCAGAAACTGAAGAAGAAAATGAACTGAAATGCAGACTATTCAGCATCAGAACAGAAGATGGAGAGATATACAGCCAAAAGGCAGAGAGGAAGAGAAAGGACAACACATGCATATCAGTATCAGAAAAAAAGGAGTTCTGAACATGATTGTAGGATCTTGCTAAGGAGATCCATCAGGTTTGTCACTGGACCACATCCAGAGCAGAGGGGGCTGTGCAGTCTCCCAAGAGGACAGGTATGTAATGTGGGCCTCAAGCAGGAAAGGACCAGGGAAGGAACAGCAAAGATCTGCTGATCGTTCTTCATGCCGGAACAAGCAATACTGGCAAAATTAAAACCAAATAAAACTGATGTTATTGAACAGTCTCCCAAAAGGAGGAGTATACTGCAGGAATGAGAAGACACAGAGCCTGGCTGAGTTTACGAAAGGGTCTGAAGACATAGCTTTTATCATCACCACTTGTGATGCAGGAGCGGAATCAGTGATGACAGCAGTCTCACTACTTCCAAATCCCTGGAGAAGATGCTGTGGAGGCAGGCATAACACTTGCGATCCTAAGGTCTTTTGAAATCAATAGCAATGATTTTTCAAGTAGATCGTGCTGCATGAAACGTTTTTCTTCACTGTAGACATGCAAATATCCTCTTAGTCTAAACTGTGCTCGCTCGGTAGTCAGTGGGGAAAAGATACACCTACAAAGAATAATTTATCTCAACTGCTTTGGGTGCCCATTTTAGTATGGGACGAATTGCCTTTTCAGAGACACCTCACTATCAGCTACAGAGGGAACCAAACAGTTTAGATTCAGCCAAGAAATTGGAGATGGATAAACAAAACTGACGTGAATCCCACACATGATGTCGTCTTTCAGTAAAATGATTTCCAAGTGGTGGTTGGGAAATAACTTAATCCAAAAAATGTTCATTTCCAGTATATGTGAGAGCTTATATTTATAAAGAGATTTTATTTCTATTTGAGATATTGAATAACTGTGCCAAAGAAGCTACTTTCTAATAATAGACTTAATATTCCTAGAAGAAAACTTCATTAACTGCACACAGTGTGATTTGGCCTGCATAGAAGTTACACATAAATATTTTTGTTTTCAACTATCAAAGTTGGAGGAGAAAAGGAGTGAGAAAACCACTTTGAAATGTTGAGATTTCAATGTTTTATTATCACAAAATCTGATCTTTCAAGTGCTAAAAATGTGAAATTTGGGGATATTCTTACTAATAATAGTATGTATGTTTACATATCACATTTCAAGCTCTCAAAAACAATTACAGGGAGTGTTCAGTATTACCAGTATGTATTTTCAGACAAATTCCTGAATCAAAGACATTTAGGTTGGAGTCATCTGCTGTAATTCGGCTGCCTACCATTTGGACATTTGAATCCAATGCACTTGCGCTATGTTGCTTTTATAACTGTTAATGGATCCCATCTCCCAAGGGTAATTCATCTTATGCTAAGACAGGCATTTATAATAGGTCAGAAGAATGGCTTTCCACCTATTTTCCTCCATTCAGTATCAATCAAGCCTAAGGTAATTGTCTCAGACTTAGGCGCATAACTTTTCAATATCCAAAATTGAGGAAGACAGTCCTACTCTAAATATCCCAGAAAAACTCAGCTGTCTCAAGGATACGGCCTCCCTGTCCCCATTAGCTGCTCCGACACTCTTCTTGAACATAAAAGATTCCTTCCACCATTTTTGTCCAAAGGGCCTCCCACTCAAGGTCAGAAAGTGACGCTGGAGCAGAGCTGCAACAGAGTCCAGCACAACATTTACTGCACTGTGCTGCATCCTGTTCCCATGCCTCTGTTTACAACCAAAAGCAGGATCAAGTCCAATTTATGTAGCTATTTGTATGCAAATTAGGGGATATTTTCAGATGTTTTCAGCTTCATGTAGGAGGCAGGCAGCATTTAAAAATGTGTTTTTTCCCAGGATGATAGTGAGGTTTTCAGTTTCTATTTTGCTCATCCTGCATTTGTTGGCAGACTTGTTCCTGACACTGATTTATAAGGGTTTTAAAGCCTAGTGCATCACACCCTTCATTGCATCCAACTGGGACTCTGTCTAAATTTCTTCTCCTTCTCCTCTCCAGCAGAGCCTCCCTGCTGCCTTCCCCTCTCGCTATTTCAGAGCACCCTCTCGTGCACTCTGCAATGGCAGATGATCCGTCTTCTCTCCCCACAACATGGCTGACTCACGCATGTGCCAGAACTTCCATCAATGCGCCATTATCCTCATCCCGAGGTTTTTTCTGGCAACCTTTTTTCCAGTGTCAAGGTCTCCCTCCCTTTCCTTCGCGTTTCCCAAGCACTCTGACCCCTCCAGTTCCTCATCTGAGCCTTGCATCTCAGCCTCTCCATTTCCCTCTGTGGATCCAGGTTTCTTCTCTGTCTCCCCACCCCCAAGCCTTGAGTGCCTGCTTCAAACCGCACACTTCACTCCTTCTCCTAGCACCCCAGCTTCTCCCTTATATGCTCACTTACTTTATCTCCCTGTCCATTAACATATCTGTATTTCCAGGTCTCCTATCTACCACCTGTAAGAACATCTATGCTGTCTCAATCTTTGTTGGATTCCTGCTCAATCTTTACTCTTTCCATGTGCATTTCTTCTTCTAGTATCACTGTTTCCTGTTCCATGTTTCTGCTCTTTCCTCTCTCTCCACACATATCTCTCTGGTGAGATACTTATTCTCTTACTCCTTCTGATATTTCCTCTCCCATATTCATCTTTGCTGATTTCTACATCACTACTAACAAACTTTATCTGTAACCAGACCATTTCTGCCTACATCTAAATTATAGATAATTCTCCTGTGTAGGGATATGTTCATCATTTAACCAGCTTATTAGCAAGCTGGGCTTTACCCATGCATTAAAGTGTAGAAGACAGAGTTATAAGCAGAAGAAAGTGGACATTTTTGCTTCCAAAACCATGTGAGAAAATTTTTTATCTTGATCACACCAGGGTGAATCTAGAGTAACCTCACTGAAGTCAGTGGAGCGACGCTAACATGAAATAAAAGTATCACGATGGTTGTACAGATCCCAGATATCTTGCCTCAACCCTCTAAATCTCTAAAACTACATACGTAAAATAAATTAGTTTGTGTCAGGAAGTGTTTCAGGGCAATAGAATTCAATTATCTCCCAGTCCTGTTGGAGCAGACCCTGGCATGGTTTCAACACAAAATAGCACTCTCCCAAAATAGTTCTCTCCTGAGCACAAGCCAGGGACCATGCTCAGTTTGAATGCTGACACCTGGTTTGTAAGCTAAAAGATTTAATCGCACAAAGGCCGTTCCACGCCAGCTGGCCTCCATGTCAGAAAACTGTCACAAACACGTTTGATTCTCCTGCGTATATGTTCTTAAAGGCACATCCCTACAGTCAGCCCACTGGTCCACACTAAGGTCCCGTCTCCACTGAATATGTGTTAGTTCACTAAGATTCCACTCTGGAGCAAATAAATACACAGTTGTCTTGGTAAGCACATGTCAGTGCAGGACAATCCACCCTGAGGTCTACGTCCAGTCTTGAGCGTGTGGTAGCCCACACTTCTTCAGCCAAAGAACATTTTGAAATGCTCCAATGTCAGTGACAAAGACAGGATAGGTACTGGTGAAGGGACAACTTTCCAACTGAGGAGGGCAAGAGTCAGGGACTGGTTCCTCCTGACCACCCAGAGGAAGGTATAGGACTCTGGGACAGCAGCTATTTGGTCTCTGAGTCCTGTGCTCCTCCACTACCACAATCATATTCCCTCCTTTCATAAATATTTTGGGTTCTTATCACCCTTGACATGCCAAGTCATCTACCCTCCTGCGACATGTCTGCAGTGACAGTCCGGAGTGCTATGACAGGTCTCCACTGGCCGAAGGCATTGTCTGCCAGGATTTTGCCACCATACTAACTTCCTACCTGCTGCAGGTTAACAAAACAAAAATAATCCATCTCCCAAAGGCTTAATTTTTTTTTACATCAGTTACTATAGCCTATTATTTACTCATTGTATTTACTTTCATACATTTGAATGTTGTCTTTGATACCATGACGATAGAAAATGATCAAATAATACATGTTTTTCTTTTGTGCTGTGGACTTCCCTATTCTGGTAGACTGAAGGACTGATCTTACACCTGTCAATAACTTACAGACTCTTATTTAAGTATTTTCCCCAAGAAACACTTTATTACAGTAGTTAACAACCACTCAGTAAACTGCCCTAAGATAAAGCTAAGGACAAGTTAATGGTATAATAAATCAGTCGTTATGTTAAATGATCAGTTTCCACTGTACAGTATTATTGCTTTATTGACCCCTACTTAAAGATTTATCACAGTAATATTTTATTGTGGTTATAGGACACATGGTTGTAATGCAACAGGGTGCAGTTTAGCTTATGATTCTGTTTTATTTTTTGTTTCATTTAGTGCTTGCTGTGGACAAAGAGCTGAAAAATTTGGAAGTGCAACACGTGAGGATGGAGAAGGTCACTTTTACTGAATGGAATCAGGACAGTAGGTACTAGGAGAGTGATAGAACTGGGGGCGGGGTGGGGGGGGGTATGCCTCTTGTTTGCCTCAGAGCTGTGATGCAAATGCAGACCTAATGAGACTGTAGACAAAGACCCACGGACCCTTCTGCTAGAGATTTGCCAGCCAAAGAGGTTACTACTCCCAACCCCACTTCCTCTGTTTTCCAGGCTATTTCCTCTTCCCATACACACCAATCAAGAGTGACTGCTCCCTCCTATCTGGCTGCAGATCTACTTTCCTTATTACTTCCTTAACTGTTTCCATCAAATTGATGCCAGGTTCCAAGAGAAATACTGTGCCAGTTCTTCTGGAAGGAAATTGGCTTATTTTGGCTAACACTAGAAAGATATCACATACTTTTATACTGGAAAACATGAGACAGACCATAAACTAAAGCAAGAGCAGCAAAGAAGAGATTAAAGCTGTAAAGCTAGGAGTCATCTCTGGGGGAAATCTAAGATGTCCTAAGTCACCTGCAGTAGGATTTTGTGTATGTGTGGTGAGTGAGTATGGGCCTGGGGTGTGTGTTATTGGGAGGAGTTCCCAGGCCATTTGGGAGGGAAAAGGAAAGGATGGGAAAGAGAAGAAAGTCAGAATGGAGAGAAAATCACAGCAGCAATTGGTTCTTAGCAAAGTAAGCTTTCAGATTTAGCGTGTATCCAGCTCACTTGTCTGGTTCATCAAGAACTAAGTCTAGACCAGCCATAACTACTGCATATCACCAAGTGCTCACTGCTCTATGCTTTGCCTAAGAGTGGGAGAATTAACACACAAAACCTTCTCTTTCATGGCCCTAACAACAGGTCTGAAAACACTAAACTCTTCATCTGACCTTGCTGCACTCAGATGAGGATGCATCTAAATTATTATTATTTTTTTGCCACTTCGCAGCTAATTAGCTTCCAAGATGACAAGGTTCTGTTCTTGCTAACACAAGAAGACTGTCCAGCTGATAAATGTGACTGAACCTGGATGCTTAGCGAACTAAACATCTCCAGGCAGTGTCTCTGGGCACTCCAGCTCAGTCACCTACACTGCTGAATTGTTGGAGTCATCTTTGGTGTGACTTTGGGCCAGGCCAGCTAAAATACTCCTAGACAATTCCCAGGCATAGCTTAAGGTGTAAGCTGGTCCAAGGATGACTACTGTACACAAATGCAATCACCCTTTTTAGGAGCCCTTTCTGTGCCAGCTGATCACCATGCTTTAGAACACGTAAAGGCCATGTCTAATTTAGTAGTGAGATGGGGCCAAAGTATTTGAATCCTCCGCTTAATAATCATCATCATCATCATCCGAAAGGAAAAGTCAGGAGTTCACAGATGACACCAAAGTTGGGGACCTGGGGAAGTGGTCAGTATACTGTGAGGCAGGTCAGAGGGATCTCAGCAAGCTGGAAAAGTAGTCAGGCAGGAACCCCACTGAATTCAACAGAGGGACAAGCAAAGCTATACATTGGGGAGGAATAACCTCATGCACTAGTATATATTGAGGAGCCACCAGCTGGAAAGCTATTTGCAGAGAAGGATAAGGAAATCTTTTTGGACACCATGTTGTTCATTGGCCACTAATCCACTCTGTGGCAAAGAAATCCAGCATCATCTTGGGCTACATTAGTGGGAGCTTGGCCAGCATGTCTCAGGAGGTGATCCTTCCTCCATAGTCAGCTCAGGTGAGAAACATCTGGAGTGCTGGGTCTAGTTCTGGGCTGCCTACTGCAAGGGAGACAAGGACATACTAGAGTGAGCACAGAAGGGGCCACTAGCCTGGCTGGGGGCTGGAGCACATAGCGTGCAAGGAGAGACTGTGAGACTTGAGACTGTTTGGCTTTAAGAAAAAGAGATCGTTGCTGTCTGCAACTACCTCACGGGAGAGCACAGAGATCTTTGGAGGTGGTCTTTGAAGTTGGCCCTCCTTTGAGCAAAAGGCTGGACTAGAGGTGCATGTCCCTTCCAACATGAGGTTTTTTTCTCTTTTTTTTTTTTTTTTTTTTTTTTTTTTTTTCCTGTGATTCTGCTATATGAAGCCAAAGACAGAGAGAGAACCCGTGCATGCAGAGCTACCCCTACGTATGTGAGGGAAGGAGAAGCAATCTTCCCCTCAGCTTATTTCCTCTCCCCTACAGTGCTGGACCTTAGGCAGGAAGGAGAGTTGATAAACACAAGTTCTGGCAAGAGCATTCAGAGGGCAGCAAGATAGAAGTTGCCCCTTCATTCTTCTGCAAAGATAATTTGGAAAAAGAAGGAGGCAGTCCTGAAACAACCAGCTCCAGAGGAGGCACTGTAAGCAGCAAAAGAAATGTGGCCTCAAAGCCTGTAAAAAGGCATGAAGCTTCCCTGGCTTCTCAGGAAGCATTTTTGGTTAAAGATCATTCTGGAGAAAAAAAAAGATGAAGAAAAAAAAAAAAAAAAAAAGAGGAACAAAATACTATTCTTCAGCTGGTGAAATTACATGGGACAAATTTGTCAAGAAAAGCCACTCAGCTCTTTCATATGTATTTTGCTACACTCATTAAAATGAGCTTTCTTTCAAGGTCAGTTGGAAAAGAGCAGTTAGTAAAGGATGGCATCCTGGGCCACCCTATGCAGCCACAAGCCAAAAGGGCTGACGCCTGGTTCTTACCTTCTGTATGCAAAAGTAAATAATGAGCAACTCCACTAAGTGGTATAAAGGAATGAAGAATCAGGTCGTTGATGTACTGCTGGGAGACAGGTAGTAAAATTGGTGTTTTGGACATCAGTGTAGTAATATAGTATTTCTACAAAAGCATATATGAAGACAAGTTTCATATTTGCAGAGTTTTTTTAATTTGCTTCTGTGCTAGTCAGGATTCATATTTGCAGTGGTCAAAGGCATGACTGAAACACATACAGACATGCTCGACCTTGTTTTAAACTACCTCTGTCTGGTAGCAAAATGCACCCAGAAACCTAGAAAAACGTTCAGGTAGTTCAGCCTGTGCTGAACCCCAAGTGCCTTCTGCTTTGCTGGCATCCCTACCCAAGTGAGAC
Organism: Aramus guarauna; assembly: GCA_013400195.1. Classification (NCBI taxonomy): domain Eukaryota; kingdom Metazoa; phylum Chordata; class Aves; order Gruiformes; family Aramidae; genus Aramus; species Aramus guarauna. The sequence continues at coordinate 395,223 of VXBL01008005.1, read as the reverse complement.
ATTTAAAGTTAGCTTGAGGTATGTCTACATGATCAGCAATCACAGCAAGGGATGCAGTGAAATACAGCTCCACTCAGCTCCATGCATAGGAGATTACCCTTTAAAAGACAACATTGGTTGCAACAGATGTTATCTCCACATGCACTCCACCTCTGGATTTTACTAATCTAAAGAGTTCAGAGCTTCAGATCACAGCCAGGGCCAAAATACAGAGATTTCAAATCAAGTCATCACAGCAAGACTTTTGGCATTATTAACGTTTCATGGCATTCGGAAAGAGAGATGTAATAAGTAAGGAAAGTAAGTAAGGAAATCGGAAAGACAAACCCCATTTTCTCTCTTTATCAGTACACAATTCTTTAGTGTTGTCTTTACAACTTTTTATCTGACATATTTCCGTCCTATCTAGAGGGAAGGGAAACAGAAAGAAATAGAATGGCCAAAATATTAAGAAACTTTATGCAAAACATCAAAGTCTTACAAAAATCAATGGTATATTCAGTGATGAGCTCTATAGCAACACAGCTACAGAAATTGCAATGTTCTATTTTCAAACAAGGTGAACAGAAATGTTCTCAGGAACAGAAGATAATCTGCAGAATTTTCTATCAATCCTTGTGTTAGAACAGCTGAAATCAACAAAGAATTGCTATCTGTAGTGATTAACGAAACCGTAGAGATCTACCCTGAAATACCTCAAATCTCATATCAGAATATGACTTGTATATGGCTGGACTAAAAGGCAAGGCCACCTTCACCTGAGAGCCTGGCTCAATGGTTGGCAGATGCTTCTCTCAGCTGATCTGTTTTACAATTTGTATCATTGAGAAGACATTTATCCATTAGCCACATTCACACCTCTGAGCCTGAACAGCACAACTAGCAGTATATGACCAGTATAACAAACCATACTTGATAGTCTTATACACTGTAATATAATTATTAATGGAGTTTCCCTATATTCAATTTGCAGTCAACCAGCTCGAGACTGTGTCGTGATAGGGATGACTATATGACAGGATCTTGCCTAAATCATGTAATGATTTTTTTCTGTCCCCCAGCAACCTATCTCCTTCATGTATTTATGGTGAGTTATCCTTGATGAGCCAAAGATTGAAAGGATCCCTGAGGAAAGGGACATGTCTTCTGTGAAGTGCCTATCTGTAGGCATTGCAGATATACACACAAAAATATTTATGTGAGGTCAAGTTCGTACGATTCCTACACTGCAGTGGCACACATACAGAGTCACCTCCTGGAGATGCTTGGGTCTTTGCACTGCTAAGTGGTTGTGGAAGCTGTGTAGAGACATCTTTGAGTTTAACATCATTTTTTTCCATTTTAAGGTGGACAAAGGATGACCTCAGTGAGCCTCTACAGAGGATTGTTATCCTGCCTATACTGGACTTGGCTTCGAGAAGAAGGGAATAAGCCCAGAACTCTGGAGAGTGGCATAGAATGGGCCAAGTAAGGGAATGGAAATGCTGGCAAGTACATAGAGTTTGAGCCTGCAGGCTTGCAGAAGACTGCAGTAACGTAACAGCTAACAAAAAAACCAAACCAAACAAACAAACAAACAAACAAAAAAAAAACCACAAAAAAAAACCAACCAAAAAAAAACCCCAAAAAAATTGATTAGGTTGCATGACAAAATGTCTACTAGTTGTATGACCTAGATTTACTAAGCCTTTTGGCCCTGTTGTAGTAACTGACACTGGCACAGAAATGTGATGAGAGAGATAAGAAAATACATCTATTCATGAGCACACAGGACACCAGGAAGTGGACAAGCTTTGAGCTTTGGTGTCTGTTTGCCTGAATTCACATCAAGGATACATAAAGAAATGTCACCTAGTACAAGGGGAGAATTCAAATAAAATAGTCCTCATCCTACATAGGAGCAACAGAGAAAACAGGAGGAAATATGTGGGGTGTTCTCTAAGAGCCCACCAGTGCCATCCAAATGTGTGCATTAGTGCTGGTCAGAAAACTGGATAGGTTGTTGGATTGTTTTCATCTTTCTTTGAAAAACCTTGTAAAAATACCATTCTCTTCCACAAAACCTTCATGAATTTCAGGCACAGGAGGGTCTTTAAAATAAAATATCAATGCTTTCCATGTGAAGTACACATTTTTCATTAAAGTTTTATCCAATAACAATTGTCTACTGAAAGAAGCCTATAATTTTCACAGAAAAAAAAATAGCAAGTGGTTTGTTTGAATTGCTGTTGCTTTGCATCCTATTTTCAAATCCCACATATTTTCAAAATTTCTAGGTCTGGAACTGGTGTCTTATCTCTGGATCTCCAAAGTACACGTCCCAGGGGCAGACCTGCCTCCTGATACTCTTTCTAAGCAGCAAGACCCCAGAATCCATCCACCTGAAACAGGTGGATCATATACAGCCTCCAAAACTTCATTCCTGGGACCACTGCGATGTATCCCTTTAGTCCTTGGTGGCATGGAAAAGGAAAGAAAAACATAGCTTGCAAATGTGATCTTTTTCAGTGTGCAGGCACACACCTTATTATTCAGAAGCACAAAGATTATAGCTGCCTGACTTATGGTCCCCGCGCCAGCCTGCAGGCAGCAATGCCCCTGTGATGTTGCTCCTGGCAACGAACAATTTAAAAAGTAAAACACTGATCGGCCATGCTACTGCCCAGACTGACAGGCAGAGCGAAGTGTAATGCCACTAGCAGTGTGGTTACTTGCTCGGCGCTGCTACCCATGGGTCCCGTCAGGGTCGATGGCCATTGCATTAATGTTTTGCATATTGGCCATAAATATTACAATATAAACTCTCCATGACACTTGGTGCTGTGCTGTAATATACGGATGTGCTCAGGTGGACAACACACATGACATTCATTCTGCCTATAACACACAAAGTTACAAAAAGTAAAGAAAAAGGATCTGGAAACTATACCTCATATGTATAGTTTTATATGTACCATGTAAGTGCCCATGTGAGAAACCAGAGTCTTGTAACAAATGCAATTTATTACACACATCTGAGTGCTTTTCTTGAATTCTGGTTACTAATCCATCTTCCCTGGGATTACCTCTTAACATTTCAAACTGTACCCAGCTTTCAACAAATGGTTTAAGAGCACATTTTCCAGCTCCTCCTTCAAATGTGGGCTTTATTCCATATAATTACACTTTTCTGAGGTCTGGGATGAGTAATATTTAGTTCTGGAACAGTTGCAGGTATAAAATCCAACACAGTACAACTCATTCAGGCTGCAAATGTAAGCTCTGTCCCGTTAGAAAACCAAGAATCACAACTAGAAAGGATCTAAATATTTTTTTTTCCTCTTCCTGGTGCTATATATTAGATATAAACTAAAGAATATTGAAAAACAGATTCGATTTTGTATGGAAAAACTAGCATAATTTAAATAATTACTAGAAAGTCTTTGAAACCTGTTTGGCTGGATACCTGGTACTAAGCAAGTCTGCTCAGATACATAGTCTGCATTGCAACATTTGGCAGTGGTCAAAAAGAGAAGAGCACGGAAAAACGTCATTATGCCGCTTTGTAATTTCATAGGGCAATCACACTTCAGATACCTCGTGCAGCTCTTGTCACCCCACTTCCAGATCAGTCTAACAGAGCTGTGAAAGGTAAGGAGAAGGGCAACAGGGATCATCGGGAGGATGAAGAATCTCCCATATTAAGGGTTACCCCTGTAGGCTATTGACTCCTTATCCTGGAGAGAAGCATATCCAGGAGGATATGACAAAGATCCGTAAGATCCTAAGTACTATGAGGCAGATGAAATGGGTCATGATTCTTATTATTTCTTGTAATATAAGAACTAAAGGTTTCCCAGTGAATTTATCCAGAGCAATTTTAAAAGCAAGCAGAAGTAAGTCCATTTTTATATGTGGCATAGAGGAGCATCATGGTATCACGGCAGTAGTATCACGGTACTCACTGACAGCCTGTGGTGAGAGGCACCCACAGGAAGAAGGGTTTGGAAAGTGATTGACTGAGTGAGCAGTGGAGAGGTGGCATCTCAGTATGATCATCTGTGTCCAACCCTCACCTACAAAACCCCCAAGCAGCTGATTTCTGGCACCCGAGGAGTACAGCAAATTCAAGGGCACGGTCTACACATCCTTCTCCTGTCACCCTTCTCCTCAGCATCCGCCACAGGTCGTGATTAGAGACAGCAGCAGAGATTTCTAGACTGACCCAAACAGCAGTGCTTAAGACTCAGAATGTATATTCTCTCGAAAACTGGTGAGATTATTTTGCTGTGAAGTGACCGAACACTGAGGGAAGAATAACCCAGCAACCACTCTGGAGGGCAGAGGCCTCTTTCAATCTCTTGGTCCTTTCTGCCAGCCCCCTGGGGACAGCTTGGCTGTATAAGGCATTTAAGAGGGCACTGGAGTTTTATATTTGTGCACCTGCATCACTCCCAAAGAACACGGGATACATCTGCAACGAGTACACACATGCAGCACTCCTTTGGGATGAGCTGGATAGCAGATTCTGGCTTGGCCAGCCTAAAAAATTTATATTTTATCTCACCATCCTATAAAAGCATATAAGAGGGGCAGGTGCAGGAGGGGAGGGAGAGGAAGGGGCAGCATTTCACTCCCAGCTTACAATCCAGGCAGCCGGCTTTGCGGCGATACCGCACCCCAGCTTGCCAGAAAGCACAGCAAGCTGGGGATTTGGGAACAGCTCGTTTTGCTGGCCGGGCTGCTGGGAGGGCTCCTGCTTCGCTCAGAGGACTAAGTTGTTCCACGCTTTGACCTGCTCCTCCTTCACAGACTAATTTCACGGGGCCCGTGTGTGCTGTAAATTCGATAAAGCAGGCGGGCTGGCAAGGTCGGGTAACCAGACAGAGGTGTACACAAACAGAACTAGCTGGTTGATGGCTCCTATTGCTCCTCGTTTTTCCAAAAGCCAGTGGAGGCCGGTTAAAATAAAGCTGACATGATGGTGAAATAGCGATTACCCTGTTTTCTTGCCAGCATTCCTGGAAACGCAGCTCATAAAACACACTGAATCATATAAAAGTCTTCAAGGATTCAGCAAGAGACGGGAAAATTAATCTTTTCTTCATTGGCATCTATTTTTGCTATAATGATGAAACCATACTCCTTCAGTTCTTCTGAAAGTTAAAGACTTTTATTCAAAGAGGACCTGACTCTGCAATCCAGTCATGTTGAGTAACGTTTCAAGGGGATTTTGCTGTGACAGCTTGCACAAAAATATATTGTTTTCCTACGAATCAGGCCAGCAGATCGGCTCTTTCAGCTTTTGTCACTGCTGGTGTAATTTTCAAGCTAGCAATCAGGAGCAATATGAACTGTCAAGTAAAATATTTTGTATCCCTTCTTCAACAGTCTTCTAGAAACTACATGCCATGCCAGCTTAGGGGACCTATTTCTTAGAGTAAGAAAAGGGTTACAACAATACACCGTACATCCACAAAAAAACCCCAAAACAAATGCAGGGCACTCCACTGTTAGACTGTTGTGGAAACAGAAAGCACAAAACTGCCAACATGATTCTTTTCAAAATCCATCTTCTGATGCTAACACCTCCAAACCCCTACACACACACACATACACACACCCAAGACCACAAAAAAATAGATGTAATTGCATAAAGGGCTTCCCTTTGTAGGGCAGGTGGAGATGCAATCTGATGTTCCCTGACAGTCCACTTAAGAAATGTTGTCGTAAGTAAGAAAGCTTTCTACTTAGCTCTTTTTAAATACTTAACACCATTGCACCCTAAAAGCAGAAACAACCTTTACACTAGCGCATACATGTTCTGAATGTGGGTTATTTCTTCTAAAAGCATCCTGTAAACCGCACTACCTTTTCCCGTAATGCTCTCAGGAGGCATCTCAGGGGTCACCTCTTGCGGAAGGGAACCAGGAAGATTTTGGTGGGTTTTAACCAGGGCGGTGGCAGGAGGGGTACCACGGCTTGGGTTGCAAGGGGACAGATCGCAGGGTTCAGAGATAGAAAGGGTCACCACTGCGGAGAAGGAGAGAGCACTGCTGCTCGGTTCGGCTCTCCTGGGGAGGCCAAATTTATGTCTGCTCACCTCAAGCCACGGAGGGGAAATAAAAGGTTCGAAGCCCAGCACAGAAATAAGAGCATTTTTTCAGACAATGCATTTCCTTACGCACTCTGCAGCATCTAGCTCTGCCTTCTTTAATGTCATTGGTGTTTGTGGCTATAAAATTCCTCATCACGAGCCTTTTAATGCAAGATAGACTTTTCTACAAAATCAGTAATAGTCAATGTTCACCTCATAAATACATGAAGCAACTGATATTTTATGGTGCTATCCATGCCTCATCAAGTATTAAAGTATTCCTTGTAAACACATATTCTTTATTTGGTTAGGACAATAACAGTGCCACGTGCCAGGCTTACCATTAAATCCCAGTCCTCCTATTTGTAATGGGCTGTAACAGATGTTTTATCCTCAAAGAATATCCTTAATTCCATTTTCTGCACTAAACACCCCAAAAATCCCGCATTATTGATCTGTACCAGTTTTCCCTCATTGCCTTTCAAATTACCGCACAGAAAGCACTTTGCTGCAGACACATGAATAGCTGTTGGGAGGTGAGTGATTTATATCCTTGAACATGAGTGACTGAGAATCACATCAATGATTTAAAATGTAGCCAGTGGAAGAAAAAAAAAAAAAAAAAGAGGAGAAAAAAAGAAAAAAAAACCCTTATAAATTACAAACACATCATCATAAAGCTCCCCCAGACTATAAACATCTCGCAGTTTAGCAGCCTACACCAGGGCTGTTTCAAGAGCTGGATGTGCCATCTCTGCTCAGGGTAGCCACCAGGTCAGCAGAGCCCCATGCACTCGTGCCAAGGGCGAGCTGCTGCCAAGGCTAGGCTTGGAGAAGTGCGGGTCCGGGGATGGTTTTAACGGCCGCACCGACTCTCCATGTAAATGCCACCTTAGCCATGGGTGTGCTTCGTTAAAGCTTCAGGAAACTGTGGCCATCCATCAATCATATGGAAATGCTTGACTGATTGCCAGAGCTGAGACCACGTCATGAGCTCTCTGCAAGTGTGTCTTCTTTTTTACCTTGTTTCACATGCTATGAAGTAAGACCAGAAGAAACCAAATTAATTGCAGTTCAGCTAATTTCATTTAATTTGGTTCTTTCAAGAATAACCGCATCATATATTCCAGAAACTACTGTGTTTAGCTCAGCCAGGGGTCTAATAAACTTATGTTCTCTTCTAATAGCCTACCAACAAGATGGATAAATCAGCTAGCAACTTTAGATCTGGCACAAGCTCCTAACCTGTCCATGTGAAACCTTGTGTAGCTTGGCTTAGAGCACAGTTGACTTCCAATTTGCTTTCTAGAAAGCTGGGCGCTGCCTGGAATTGAAAGCGCAACATTATAAAACCTTGTCTTTAATACACGTAACCCACCAAATCCATTGGCATACACCACCCTGTCTGTACATACCTGTGATGCACATCGTGAGACAAAAACTAAAACGTGCTGTCAGGCAGGGAAGAGGTCCCTTTCTGTGCTCTTATTAGGTTTCATTGAATAAAGCTTCAACTGCAATCAAGAAGCTGGAAGTCAAATAAAAATGACTACTATCACAAATCAAGCAAATATGTATTTCCCCTAATGTTATTAAGTGGGATTCATCTCAGCAGAATAAGCCTGCAATAAATACAATCAAAGATACACAGAGAATGCCTGTTGATAAACTGCACTGCAATTTTATTTGATGTTTTCTTACAAAATTTTGGGTTTCTACCTGCAGTAGTTTGATTAAGGGGTATATGCATTTACTAACAGCAACATTACATTTCATGTTACATAGCTCTGTGGACATCAGGCAAGATATTTCTCTTTTGCATATTTTTATGATTCTGTAGAAAATTTGTGGTTACTCCATTAGTACTTTCAGCCAAGATGTTAACTGATTTTCATTGCTTGCTCAGTTCATTTTCTGATTCCTCCTTTGACTGTACAGACACAAACAACCATATTGGTTCTACTCTGGGTGATTTACAGATAAAAAAATTTATTGACCTTGTTTGTCAAACCCATTTTACTCTGAATATAAATCATGCTGATTTTACTACTGATTCATATTAGATGAATTTACATTCCACATAGAAATTATTGACTCTTAAACACATTTTCTTGCTACCTAGGTGAAATATACACCACACAGGATAACTGCATCCTATGTAATATGCAGCATCACATATTTGTCCTGGTTTCGGCTGAGATAGAGTTAATTTTCTTTCTAGTAGCCTGCTGTGTTTTGGATTCAGTATGAAAATCATGTTGATAACACACTGGTGGTTTTGGTTGTTGCTAGGTAGGTGTGGTGCCTGCACTAAGTCAAGGACTTTTCAGCTTCTCACGCCCTGCCAGGTGCACAAGAAGCTGGGAGAGCACAGCCAGGACAGCTGACCCAGGCTGGCCAAAGGGATATTCCCTGCCATATTACGTCATGCTCTGTATATAACTGAGGAATCTAGCCAGGAGGCAGTTTCACTGCTTGGAAACAGACTGGGCATTGGATTGTTGTTTTTATTTTTTTTCCGCATGTGATGTGCAATTGCTTTTGGGCATCACTTGTTTTATTGTCATTGTTGTTGTTGTTATTATTATCATCATCACCATCTTCCTTTGTTATCCTATTAAACTGTCTTTATCTCAACCTACAACATTTTTTTCCATTCTTCTTCCCATCCCCTTAAGGGGGGGAGGGGTGAGCGAGTGGCTGCATGGTCCTCACCAGCTGGGGTTAAACCACAATAATATTGCAATATGCAATTACAGGTTGTGATATGTAATTATGCAATGACATGCTAAATATTTACCATTGTGAAACTGCTAAAAAAGCCAGTGTTATTAGATAAAGTGTTGTAGGTTCTTGGGTAAGGGTCATAGCTGTAGCTGGAAATTCATTTTGGTGCAGCTTAGTCCTAGTCACTTACTACATGTTCCTGAACACCATGGTCAAGCCATCTCTGCCTCATGTTGCTCATCTCCCTGTGCCATCCTTCCCACTCAGTACATGTAAAAATGGTGTCTTCTACTCTTATGCTAAAGAAGTCTTAATTCGCTCTATCCCCCCTCACTCTAACCATAAATCAGGTTCCTGTCTTCACACTAACCACAGCATCTCCAGCTTGAGGCATTGCTGATAAAATATCTTGAGATGCATCTATTCGATTTTGATGGAGGCAATCAAACCAGCAAAATTTGTTACTCAGTTCAGAGGTGGGGCCAGCTGAGACTGAGCTTGTCCTGATTCAATTCCAGTTCAAGTTTAATGAAACTTCAGAAAAAAAAGGTTCAGGTTCAGGGTCAGTCCTGATGCCTGAAGCAGTTGGTAAGGGTTTTTAGCTTGGTGTTGACTCAGCTCCTTGATCCTAAAACCCACTTCTGCTAAGGAAGACAGTTCTGTGCTCTGCTTTTGGGATGTGGGGTTGTTTTTTTAATGATTGTGAAATTTCAGCTGCTAATGTGTTGAGAATCCTATGTGACCTTAGTACTGGTGATTTTGTGCCATTGTCAGTTTAGACAGATTATTATCCCATCCTTTATTCAGGTAAACCTTTAAATTATTTTGTTAAATTCTAACAATGAAATTTTTTGTTACAGAGGAAAGAAAAGAGAAGCCAGAAGCCACTGCGGGTACTTTATGAACAAACAACATTTGGAAACCCTTAGAATAAACCTCATATTCAGTGAATGAAATTCAGGAAATCAGTTGTACTGAAGGCTGCTTTATGGTGTTAGGTGCTGAAATTATGGCCCTGTTAAAGGCAATGATTTTTTTGCCATTAACTTCAAGTGGGCTGGGATTTCATCTTCTTGGTCTTGCTACCGGAGACAGAGGTTTGCTGGAGGAAACAGGGCCAGAGAAATGCCACCACAAAAACAATACAGGGAAGGAACTATCCATAAGCACAGCTGCACCAGGTGATAACTCAAACACCCATTCTATATAGGTTCAGGTGATGACAACGGGTGCACAAATTGGGGGGGTGGGGAATAAAAGCACAATTTTTGCTCTGAGTTTTTCATTATATCTCAAAATCACCTCCTCATAGAAAACAAGAGTAATGAATTCGTAATACAAGACCAGAGCCTCTTGCTTTCCACTAAAGTAGCATAGAATGGGAATTTCCATCTTGATGCCATAGTGAGGTGTACAGGAAGGATTGTACTTGGCGGTGTGGACCAGTTGTTAGAGCAAAGCCATTTGTGTAAATGTGGCACTGGCTCTCCTTTGCCAACACAGCCAAAAGGCTGTTCATCTTTTCATTTTTTTTCAGTGATCTAGCGTGGGACTTATCCAAAAAGAAGATGAGCTGCATAGCATTGCCTTCCACCCATTTGAATCCTGAAAGATATTATAAACATTACCAAGTCTTGTTAGAGCAAAACATGCTTAGAAATCACCACAAGCAGAGATGAGGAAAGCTTGGAAACTCATACTTCCAGTTCTGTGCTCAATTCCCCAAACCAAACTTCCTCTAGTAAACATGAATGGTCTCCAAGTACTGAGGTTTACAGCCCAGATTTGTTCAGAAGCTTTGCAAATCTGAAAAGGAAAATTGCTGTGGTAGAAAGTTCAACAGATATGTTTTACTGCAAGGAAACCTTTGTAATTTACATTTTTTTCCAATTTAAAGAAAGAAAGGAGAGAGGAATAATCATCATAAACTGGGAAGTAAAATGAGAGGGTATCGTGGTTTAGCCCTGGCTGGCAACTAAGCACCACGCAGCTGCTCACTCACTCTCCCTGCTGTGGGATGGGAGAGAGAATCGGAAGATTGAAAGTGAGAAAACTTGTGGGTTGAGATAAAGACAGTTTAATAAGTAAAGCAAAAGTCATGCATGCAAGCAAAGCAAGACAAGGAATTAATTTCCCACTTCCCATGGGCAGGCAGGTGTTCAGCCATCTCCAGGAAAGCAGAGCTCCGTCACGTGTAATGGGTTACTTGGGAAGACAAACACCATCACTCTGAACATCACCTCCGTCCTTCCTTCTTCCCCCAGCTCCTGTATAAGCTGAGCATGATGTCATATGGTAGGGAATATCCCTTTGGTCAGTTGGGGTCAGCTGTCCCAGCTGTGTCCCCTCCCA
>VXBL01008005.1:363440-383630 GCA_013400195.1 Aramus guarauna | reverse complement strand
AAAAAAAAAGTGCTGTTCTGCTAGGTGTGGTTTTCCTTTAAATATTAATGCATCTCAAAACCAGAATTTCTTACAGTTTCTTGCAGTCATTAGCACTGGATGCCAGGAATGCAAATGAGCAGCTGCCCTTCCCAGCCCCTATTTTGGATTTTACATAGTTGAGAGAATCTTTAGACCTTAGAGCATATTTATTCTTTGATGTCTTTTGCTAAAACAGTCTGCAGCCTGGGTAAACACTGAAGAGGGCATCGAGCCAAGTGGTTTGTCTACATAGGCAGCTTTTTGTTTCTCCAGCCTTCATTCAGATTTACAGCTGAGCAGTTATAAGCAGTGGATGCACCCTGGAGAATCGCTTTCAACCCACGCAAACAAAGCTGAAATCTGTGAAGTTTCCTTCTTGCGTCCAGATTCAACCAGTTCAATTGTTCCTATATATCTCGGAGATGATCTGGGTAACCTATTGAATAGCCCATCAAAAGCACTCACCACCATCCCAGTCCCACAAGGTCCAGGTCCGTTCTCAGACAAGTTTATGCTAGCACAGGTTTTTTAGCACTAGCAAAATTTCTTCTGATTTATATCAGTATAACAGGTTGAATCAGACTGACCTAGGGCCGAAGTGTTGCTACTCAGTCAAAAGTTCATGTGTCTACCTTATGGTTTGAAAGAAATTCACTTAGCATCAAAGTGTTTAAAATTTGCCTTTCTGTAAAGTGTGTTGTATTTGTAGTTGTAGGACTAATGAAATATAAATAAATGATTAATCTAACAGCTAATCCAATGGCTAGAACACGTGATGGAGAGTGATGTATCACTGGTTCAGGGCCCATCTGTGTCAGATAAATAGTTTGCTATGTCATGCCTCACCTGTCACATTGGCTCGAGCTCATACTGCTTGTTCATGTGACAAAGCTCTGCCCCGACTCTGGAGCGAGCTGAGAGAACCCGTAAATACTGAAGCACACCTAAATACGGAACCCACATTATACAAATAGCTTCTACTTCTCCTGCAGACAACTACGTAATGGAGACTAATCAAATATAAACAAGACAATTGGCATTTCCTAACTTCGAGGTTCTTGATTTCAGTAATTTAAATCATTGTAGTGAAATTATACTGTTTGGTTTTAAGTGCAACAGTTTTATATTCATAGAGCTTTCTTTTATGCAGCACTTCTGTAGCTCCCTGAAGTCCACAGGAGGGCTCAGCAATTATCCTTTCCAGTGGGATGAAGCTCCTGTTTTAGCTTTACTGAGACTGCAAATGGAAATCAACCACTGATCAAAAGCTGAATTTTGCCCAGCCTGCATCCCAAGTCAATAAATGTCTGTATTTAGATAGATGAATGAAACGTACTTGCGGTAGACTCATTTATTTTGTTTTAGTCGTAACGGCAGATTAGTCTGAAGCTACTCGGAAGTTTAGAGGAAGAGCCAGGGGTGAGGAGGCCATGGATGGTTTAGAGCTGAGACTGGTAAACCTGTAAGTATCCACCACCTCTACCTCAGTGACGCATCGCGCTAGTCAGTCTGTCAACGCTGACGACAAATGTATTGACACCACCTAAAGTGAGGTGAGGCACGGCGGCGGTAGCACGATACAGGTGTCTTTAGGTTCTCAAGTTGTATATAAGTATGTGTGCCTAAATATACAGCTCTCCTTTCAGATTTGGGAGAATAGGCTTCATATTATTACACAAAAGTTTGCAGATAAGAGACAATACAGGGAAAAGGTGAATTTGCATCTAATTTAATAAATTCATATGTATCATATACACATGCACATTATATACATAAAAATATGGTCTTAAGATTTCTTTTGATCCAAACTAGCTTAAAATAATAAAAAGGTCTACATTTTAAATGTTTTACACAGAAAAGTTTGTTTGATATGATTCTATTTGTTCTCTCTGTATGCAGGCATAGCTGGTTATCTTTTTAGCTTACACAGTATGGTCGATAAAGTTTTAAGCACGGTGTAATAAGATAACTGAAAGCCTAATGTTGGAAAAACTGTAGGAATGGGGGAGGGAAAGAAGACCAATTTAATTTAAATCAAATATGATTTGTATAATAGATTTTCAGCTAAAGTAAATTAATCCTTAGCATCAGCATTATAATTACTCTATTTTCCTAAGACTTTGTCTCCTGGAGTCTCAAAACAAAAGGCTACAGTGTCATTTTCTTCCTGCTGCCCTGAGTAATGTTAAAGCCACAAACAGTTGATCACAAGATCCTTCAGAACAAAATGATTGTGGCAAATATGTCAAACCTGGAATACGTCTCCACAAGAGAGATGGAGGGATAGTACTCCATCAAGTCTTGTTTAAGCTTGAATCCATATTAAGGCAGAAAATTAAATTTAAACTTCTTCCTAGTAGGTTATGCCTTTTGACAGACAAATAATCTTATTTTATCCTCTTCTACACTACAATTGATCTACAAATAAGGAGATATCCAATGTTTACCATAGTTTATAAGCTTACACTCTAACACAACTTTCTAGTGATCATTTTTGCCAATTTTCCTCTGGGGGGTTAGGCTTTGGTCACAGTGATTGACTCTTTTTGTCTCAGTAGGTACATCTGCAATGTATTTCAAGCAAAGGTCCAAGACCAGCCCCAGGTTCAGATTTCCTTTCAAATCCTGTGCCGGCATGAGAAAACTCAGACTTGTCCTACACCTTTGCCCTAGCTCAGACACGGAGCTACTCGCACTGGCAACGGGCTGAGCGTAGCATCTCTCATCAGCCCACCACATGCCGGCCAGCAAGATCACATCCTCGTGGGTCTCCTTCCAGAAGGGTACCTGCACTGCCCGACGCACAGGCACCAGGAGCAGCCGAGCGGCAGAGCGTGTAGGCACGCAAGAGTCAAGGAAAGCGTCAGGGTTTAGCTCACTGCCCGGCCCTGGCTTTTAGGGAAGCAGTGTAGGGACAGCCAGTCTCAGTACCTCCTTTTTCCCACCGCACTAATAAATTTAGTAGTATCTCTATATTGTTGCACTGCAGCATCAACATGCAGAAAGTACTGGCTGCAATCCCAAAGCACCACAGATGGTTTAGTACTGCATATGGGAGCATATAGGATAGTGTTTTACACCACGGGATGTATAGCTCCTGAGCCGGAGCTGGGGTTGAGCTTCAGTTTGGCCAGAACAAGCCGGTATCTATCTGCTCTGGTCCATGCAGATGCAGCCCAGGACTGATGCATCATCTCTCTCCAGTGGGGCTGCAGAAAGCAGCAGCTGCTTCCACTCCTTGCTCAGCCACTGACAGGGAAGCAGAGAAGCCTTTGAAATTATTAATTAGTGCCAGAACTGCTAACAACAGCTATTAAAATTCTTGCCTGAATGTGTTTTTTTTTCATTCTTGGGGATGCACATTTAACAGAAGGGAGGGGAACAAAGAGGACACCAAACAAAATGAAAGAAGGTGGTGATTTTTTTTTCCTTCCAAGAAACAGTGAAAGCGATTGTTTCTCAGGTTGTTCAGCAGTTCAGGATTGTATCATTTAAGCTAAACTGTTTTTAAATCAATATAAACTGGGGTCAACTCTTGTCTGAACAGTCTTAGATTTTTTATTTTTTTTTTTTTAGTTGGACAAATTAAGGCAGACAGCTACAAAACCAACTAGAACATGAAGTGAGCAAGAGCTGCTAAATGCATCTTCTAGCATTTAATTTTTTATTTTATTTTTGCTTTGATGAAGTTGGGCTCCATTTTGCAAAAGTGTTATCATAAAGAAGGTACAAGATCAGTAAATCTGCTGACTCTGTAGAAACATTTTTTTCCTTCTGGTGGGAACTGTCTTTTTTTTTTTTCCTTCTGTAGTGAATTTATCAGAGGGAGAAAGAGTTGAACCTGCTTTTTATTGGTTATCAAAATAATTATTCATTGTCTTCCAAAAAAAACCCCAACATTTGGTCGTATCGCCTAGCTCAGAGAATACCAAGGTAGGACACAAGAGACACCTCTTCTATTCATCTGCTGTGTGCTTGTGAAACAAATCATATCATCTCTTCATTACTTAGTTTCCCCAGTAGCCTAATTTGTCAAGTATTTGAAAAAAAACATTGATGAAACACCTCCATTTTGTGAGAATCCACTGAAGACAACCATGCTGGACAAATGTCAGCAGTGGAAAAAATTGCCTGTTACTTAAAGAAAAAAGATCAGTGCTGATATGCAAATAAAAAAGAGTACAGCCTATCTTTCAAATCTCAGGCAGAAATTGTAATTTTGGCAGCTGGGAAACCCAGACAAACACATTTTCCTTGAAAACTTATGAGACAAAACCATGGATCGTCTAGTGCTATTCATACTATTGCTTCTCACAGTAAAAGCACATTTTGGGCCATAGGACATGATGAATTATACCTACTTCATGTTATAATAGACAGGAAAACCCCAAATATTATATGACAGAGTGGTACAAGATGCTATCGCACATCTTAGTTCAGGAAGCTAAAGAAAGTACTGTAATTCTCCACCGTGTCTGTTTCCCCTATATTTAGCATCAGCTCTGATTTCTCACTTGGACGAAGGTGAGTGAAAACACCAGGTTTTCTGGACCTTAGGCAACAAAGACTTTAAGAAAACCTCTGCACTTTCATCCTACAGGCTCCATTCAGCTGACACAGGTGCTCAACTATAGGCTGCTCCTTCCTCTCCATCTTCTCACAAACAGTCCTTCAAGGGTTCGTCCCTGCCTCCCTCCATGGAGCATTTAAGGTGCAAACCTGCACCTCGGCAGGGCAGAGCTGGAGGGTCAGTGCTGACGCAGGACCAGGACCCAGCCTCCCCACACAGCCAGGCTGGGCTTCTGCTGGAGGGTGCGGGGCTCAGCAGGGATGCGCACCCTGTCGCCTAGGGACCTGGGAGCTAGGGAGGAAGAGCATGAAGCAGGCAGAAGAGGAGGTTCTTCCCATTTTTCTCTTTTAAAGGAAAAATGTCTCCATCTCCTTATTTCTACCTCCTCTAAAAGACCAACTTCCAATGAGCTGAAGCTCTTGACCACCCCCACCTCCCCATGACACATATTTACTCATGTGTCTCCAAGCAATTTCCTCAGCTCCCTGCCCACATCCATCAAAGAGTTATACCCTCTACCTGGTTTATGTCCCTTTGCCTAGACACATGACTCTACCTGTCCCCACCACAGTGCTGCTTCTGTGTCCCGAGCTGGAAGTGCTCAGCAGAGACACTGCTGGTGCTGAGTGGTGGGATGTGCCTGCAAGGACAAGGTTTTGATGTAGCTGAAGCTGTGGGAGCTCCTGTCACCTCATTTGAGCCCTAATGATGGTTTCAATAAGCCAGTTAAAGCTCTGGTGCCCCTGTGAGCTCAGTGCTTCTCCAGCAGCTAGGCTGGTTGCAGTTTCACTGGCTGTTGACACCAGCATCGCTGGGGGACTCACCCCATCTCCTTCCATCCTCCTCTCCATGCTCCAAGCCCCTAATTCCCTCAGCCACACTGGCTCCCCTGAGGCCAGCACAAACATCTGTGTGGCCAAACAATGATTCAGATGGGGGAACCAATCCTGACCAAATTCAAAGTGTGATTTTGGGGCACAGCTGAGCTGACCCAGGTGGCTGCTGCACGACTAGTCCTGACTGTCCCTCATCCAAAGCACATCGTCCATCTTCCTCTGCTGGGCCAGCACATCTCTAGGGGAAGGGATCTAAACCAGCAGGAAAATATTCCTCTTGCTATTTTAGTAGTTGCTTTGCTGACAGATGAACTCCCTGAACCGACACACCACAAGATCACCAAAGCTTTCTGTGCCGGTGCAAGGGAGCAGTGGGATGGGAAGGTGGGAAAAAAGCAAGATCTCTCCCCGCGGCAGCATCTGGCAGTGCAGTTCATCAGCACACCAATAATTAATCGCACATCACGCCCAGCCACCACACGTGCTCTTTAACCTTACTCTGCAGCATCCTCCTCCTCACCTACGCGACGTGGCCCCAGCAGAAAGGATGGGCGCAGTGAGGAGGTGGGGATGGGAGAGAGGGGCTGCTTCTCCCAGGGGCTCTCGCGGTTACACCAGCAGACATGTTTGCGGGCTTGGAAATCTTTGCGCAGCACTACTGAGTATTTCTAATTGAGAATTTTTCTCTGATTTATTTTTGTTTTTTGTCTTGGAAAGTGTTAGCTTGCTGAATACTGGACTGTTCTGTATGATTTGAAATGGTGAGTTTTTAATTATTAATACGTGCCAGTTTTTACCTCTTTTTTTTATAGTAGATATACCTGCGTTTTGGAGATCAAAATAACTGATCTTTAAAGTTCATTTATAGTAACAAAGCCTAAAGACCTGGAACAAAAATTTCCAAATGGCCTTGTCCAATTTATGTGGTTTGTTTGGGTTTTTTTCCCAGTTGATCCCTCCCCCCCCGCCAGGTTCTCATCCTTTCATCCTGACTAAGGCTACGAAAAGCCTCACAGATTCTCTTCCAGACAAGAAAATTGCTTCCTATCCTCTCCATCTCTGAAGCAACATTAGCAATAGCTCGTGTCCCCTTGCATTGTGACCCCCTGTGCCAGGGTGGGCTACGCTGAAAGCAATGGCCAGTGAAGGGAGCAGAAGGAGCATGAGCTGTGGTTTGGATGCAAAGAGCCCCTGCAAGGTGCCTACAACCTTCACCACGTCTCGGAGAATACAAGCCTTCTGGGACCTGAATCCCCAGACAATTTTTTTTTTAGCAGAAGCCATCCCCCGCTGGGAGAATTATGAAAAGGAAAGTCCGTGAGTGAGAACTTAAAGAAACGTATTTATCCCTTGTTTAAAAAAGATGAAGTGCTGCAGGGAAGTGTTGGTCTCTAGTGGGCACTTCCTAGCTGCAGCAAGTTTTCTTCCTAGTTAGGTAGTCGGCAATAGATCATCTACTGCTGTAATAGCATGACTCTGAAGTACAATCCCTGATGCTGGCTTGGGGTTCAGAGAAGAAAGTCCTTGCTTAGTTATTAGTGCACTCCCCATATGTCTTAAAGACGGCTGAGAACTGCCTTCACAGGTACGGGGCTCCTGGCAAGACAGCAATACTTGCTATTCCTTGCAGTCAGGAGGATAGGGCCGTCTTTACAAAAGCTGATCACCATCAGAAGTGGGTAGAGAATTATTTCCATATAGTTGAGGCTGGTTGTTTGAGAAATCAGTGGGTATTTTAAACCGTATTTGAAGTTTCTACTGCTTAGAATTAGAATGGAAATTCATTGGATAAATACTTAGATAGTATGACAGACCAGGTGAGGTAAGAGGTATTTTTTTTTTATCTCTGACTTAAATCATTTTACAATTCCTTACATGAGCATCACCTTCAAGGTGATGGAGTGAAGGAAAATGTTCCTCTTTGTAGTAGCTGAAGACTGTGAAGTTGAGGTAGATAAAACATTTGCCAGAGTGTCTGTCAGGGGCACAGATACGCACAACGGAAGAAAGCTTAACACGCTACTATATGAAGGAGCGAAACGCTATAAATACTAGGTAATCAGGTTTTTCGCTTTTATGACTCTATACATCTACCCATTCCTTGGACACAGGACCGCATTATTTAAAGACAAGTGCTGGACAAAATCATAAAGCTCCAAGTTCTTTTTAATTGCCTCACATTCCCTGACTGATATTTAAAACAAAACAAAACAAAACAAAGAAAAAAACCAAACACAAATGAGAGACAGAAAAAAAGCTTGCTAAACATGACGTATAGCCTTAGACTAACCCATCAAGTGCTGAATTACTATGATTGGCATGTCATAGTAAATTTTTTTTTAATAGGAAAGGGACATTTGACAGACTAGACTCGTATTAGAGAATGCTAATAAACACTAACAGCCTAAGCCATGCAAGCATGTGGGTGGACGTATCTCCCGATCAGACCCAGAACTGCTTTGACACACTATTCAGAATGAAACTGTGGAAAGGGAGGCACACATGGCTGAAACACTTCTGGCCAGCTTTCAGGGTTTATCCACCGAATATCAGCATCAGTACGGCTGACTGTCAGCACTTGATGTGCTGCATTTTCAGGCAGAGAAGGGAATCGGGAATCCAGCAACATCTTGAACCACAAGAAAGTTCTAGCCCATGGGAAATGAATTTTCAGACACAGAAGGCTGAACGCCTGTGCTGCTTGCTAATGTCCTCCTTGCAAACTGAAGTACACCTTTGCTTGTCTCTTCCCACAAACTTCAGAGTAAGTAAAAAATAGGATTTGCGAGTGGGCAAAATTTCCTCATTTCAGTCATTCTGTTCCTGAGCACTGTGGGTCAGAAACCATGGCTGCAGTATTTAGAAACCTCAAATAAAATAGTGTTTCAAAGTCGGTAAAATTAATTTCCTTTGTCCTTCTTGGTAACGCAAAATATTGAAAAAGAAGGTGGAGCAGCAAGCCCTGCAAGGCACAAGATAAATATTCACTATGCAACAGGAAGAAAAATTCTCTAAATTAGAAGATAAACACCTTCCTTCATCCACTCTGAGTATATCCTGGTATTTTAGCTCTTCATGAACCAGACCACCTCATCCATTTTCACTCCTCATTGTAACGAGTAAGTGAAAAGAAGACTCTTCCCCTGTGTTGTAGCTGGATCCTGTGTCCTCACCTCACAGCTGCCACTGCCCTCTTTTCCTTCCCCTGCCACCTGTGGTGCAAGCGATGCATGAAACAGCCACGGCCAAATGTCCACTAAAATATCTTCACTTAGGACAGCCTGGCAACTGCTTAAAAGTGGGACGTACAGATGGAAATAGCTGCCACAACCGCATTCATAGAAAATCAGGTCATAGGCATTTAGGATAGCATTCACTGGCCATCTCAGTTTGCCCAGATCCCATAAGGTCATTTTATTTATAGCGGAGAGCACAGGCATTACATCTAGCCTAGCTAGACAGCTGCATTAGAGTGAGATGAATCACCCTCTGAGGAGTCCTACTCCTAAACGAACTATGGGGGGACTCGTTCAGGCTTTTGACGCTATGTTAGATGCCCAGCTTAGGGCAGATAAATACATAAGAGTTCATAGAAATTCTTCTCCAAGTTCCCTCTCAGATCACAGAATATCTTTAATATCTGTTACCAAGCTTTCAGTCTACAGTAAAAGACTAAAACCACAACTATAATGAGCCATGGAAAAAAAGCAGGACAGCTCACAAACAGCAGTGGTCAAGATCCCTACAATAAAAGAGCATATAGAAGTTCTTAAGAAGTTGTCCAAGCTCCTATGCTATGATCAAAAATACCCTCCAGTGGTCCCTGCCAGTCTTACCTGGAGGAAAACTCTCTTGGTGTGCATGTGGGGAACAGCTTCACTTATGGCAAGACACATTGCAGGTATATGCCAGACAATAATCTGAAATCTTTTAGCACCAGCAGACTCCTCCTGACGTATGTCCTCTTTGTCTGAAGGGTTTGGATGGCTTATGGCCAATGCCAGCACTCCAACAAGGGGAGAGAAATGGGCCTGGTCAAAGCAGAGGAGTTGGCTGGCTGAAAGTGGCTACAAGAGCTTCATGATGTGTCCCTACTCTGCCAGGTGTCTGGAAATATGAAAAGTATTTCATGTTTCAACATATTTCAATGTATTTCAACAATGGTCTTCAAGTCTTTATCCACATTTTATGGATGAGCGGATAAATGCAGCTTCCTCTGGTTTAGGAGGAAACATGAACAATCCACCAGCAAGAGCCATATAGAAACGTAATTCTGAACAGTATTTGGGAAGCCGACCTTGGACCTTCTTCAAGTGACTGAAATAGAGACATGCTGGCCATTCTCTGCACGGTTCCTGCCTTGGCCAGTGGTTTCTCCAGGGAAAGGACCAGGGTTCGCAATGCAGAGGATCACACGCACTCTGCTCACTTTCCTGAGACCCTGCCATCTGAAACAGACCTATTCATCGTGAGCAGCTACACTTTGCAGCATACCTGTGCCTGCCATGAGGATTAAACCTGAATACAAGAGGACTATAGATTTCCTGCCTCAGGGATGTTCCCCTGCTCCTGATGGAAGTGAACTTTAGCTATAAAGAAGGACTCTCTGTCTTTACGAAAAGAGGACATTTTGCTTTTGAACGGCACCATCTGTGCCTGTGTGTACATCAGGAATTTCCAGATGATTTTCCTGCAGCTTTCCGTCCTTCAGGTTTCAGAAGATGCAGGAGCCCAGTCTACCGGCACGTCTTTCTCTCTCTTTCTCTCATTCTCTCTCTTCTGCCACTTCAGTGACACAAGTAATACACTGTGCTACACTCCCCGTGCACTTGGCATGTCATTCTTCACCAGTTTACAGTCTACCATGGGCCAGATATTTAACAGTGCTCAGTAGTTGATAGTAAGGCCTGAAAAGCTACCCCATAATGAATTGCAAGTTTGTCTTGTCAAGTAGAGGGCTGTTTTATTGGTTGTAATAAAGGATTCCCTAAAAGTGGACATATAATAGGTTCCCAATACCTTCTTCTGCTTAAATTTCTTATATATTCTATGTAGCTTGCAGTATTAAAGCAGTTATGATACAAGGAAAGATTTTTGGTTTGCTTTGTTTTAATGGGAAATGTCTCAGAGTACTGAGTGACTCAGCTAATGTGGCTTTTGAAAACGTACTGCCACAGCAAGGCACTTGGAGATATGGGGATTTCTTAATTTCCTTCCCTTCCCACCCACTTTCTCATTGTTTGTAATTTTTCTGCCAGATGAGCTGAAAATCAAAATCTTACTGCTGGAGGGAATATACTGTACATCTGTTTCCAAGTTCAGAAATTATTGAGATCATATTGTTTGTGGATCTACAAAGACATTCCCTTGTTCTAACAAAGACTAATGCCAGCCCTGTCTTGTTCCTGCTGTACATGGTTATATTATTGCTGCTTTATATTTTCCTTATTACTTTTGAAAATTATTGCACTTCATCTTGATCATCAAATTGGTACAACACACAACGCCATGTAGCTGCTTAATTATGCATGTGAGCGTTCAGTTTATCAAATCTATACCTTTCACGTGCAAGTCTCCAGTAAGGCATTGACTGCTGTGTAGTTGTCTTGTGAGATGCATCTCTGTATGACTTCGCAGCTACCTGCACCATAGTGTCACAACATTCACATCATAGTGTGCAACAGCATGCCACCATGAAATGCAATGAGAAAATAGGAAAATCATGCTATTATGTCATGCTGGTGTTTTCTGCTGTAAAATTCATGGCAGCCACATTTCCCCAACAAAGCACAGGACTCACTTTCTCAAAACCAGCCTCATCATAGACACCAGAACTGAGGAAAGAGCCCTTGGGTGCACTTCCAAACATTACACAGATGCTGTTGTTTGTCTGCAGCTTTCTTACCTTCAGTGTCACACTTATGCAATGGCACCGGGAAGAGGGAAAATTTTCCCCTTCATCCAGCTCAAGAGGAATACATTCTCCAGTGCAATGACCCAGTAATCTGAGTCTAGACCAAAGTGGGCTAGCCTCCATTTAAAAAATCACCCCGGATGACACTCATGGTGGTCTCAGCACACAGCTAATGATTGAATACTCCCTTTACTCCAACAGTCGGCTCGATGAATACTGCAGGACAATGCACAGAGCAAACACTGCCAGAGTCTGTTCTGTAGGCACTGTGAGGAGAGACTGAGTCATTCTGTCCAATTGTTTTCCATATCCTTAAACATTATCTGGTCAAAATATAGAGAAACATCAATGTGATTTCAGTATTTTGATTGTCTTACATCTTTTGTAGATTGGAGGATTACTTATCAGCTAGCACTGTCTCCCTTGATTTCTGTATTAGATAGGTCTATTCTCTTGGACAAGGAATGTTATGATTCTTAAACTATGCTTCTGCAATGAAGACCTAAATGATTTGCTTCTTTGGCTCATTAACTTGTCCTTGCTGTTGAGAAAGGACACTACTGCTTATGAGTTAAATGTCCACTTCAGCTGATGAAGAATGCCAAAGAGATTAGCATGGCTTCATCTACATTTTGTCAACACTTGATATTAAATTTCCTTGCATATTAAGAATTATGTAAAATGCTTAAATCACTGCAGAACTGTTTTGTGTGTGCTGGCTTGGGTCGTAAGATATAATACTGCAAATGGCAGATGGGCAGAACAAAGAGCTAGAATATGGCAAAAGTAGGCGGGATAATGACATCGTGATGAGCAATGCAGCAGGGCAAGAGGCTGTGGACCTATTTGGAAAGTAAGAGACAGTGAGGAAAGTTTCACTGCTAACATAGAATCATAGAATCATTTAGGTTGGAAAAGACCTTTAAGATCAAGTCCAACCCTTAGCCTAGCACTGCCAAGTCCCACCACTAAACCATGTCCCTGAGCACCACATCTACAGGTCTCTTAAATACCTCCAGGGATGGTAACTCAACCACTTCCCTGGGCAGCCTGTTCCAATGATTGACAATCCTTTCGGTGAAGAAATTTTTCCTAATATCCAATCTAAACCTCATGACGAATATGTCATTTTCCTACAGATAAGTGTCTAAGGACCAGATTAAGGACATTTCCCAAAACACTGATAAGTTTATTTTAGTGAATTATGGTGTAAGATAATCAGTGACTGTTATCTGCTTTTCCATGTGCAATGACAGGTAGCACATTAACACATGAAAGAGACTCCAGATATGAGGTGGGTTCCAATGTTTGGCAGAACTTAGCTGTGAACCTCCCCTTTTTCTCAAAGCCAGGCCTCTTCCCACCCTGACAAGTTATACTGGGATGGTGCCTGCTGAGAACTCACATTTTACCTTTAAAACCCCTTAATTTTACATGTTACCCAGAATTCCTTGCTTTCTAAGAGCTGAAACATTTTTTAAGTAGTTAGACTAGCTGTGCATTCATGACAGAATTTTCTCTTCCGTAGGGACATTAGAGTTAATAACCTAAATTCTGTTCAGTTACGTCAATGTAAATATGTTACTCTTTCAAAATACGTAGTTTCCCACTCTTAACATTCAGTTGAATGTGTTTGTAGCTACTTCTGGGTTCAAACTGTTCTAATGATAACTCTGGTGTCCTTAGTTTTAAGAAATTAGCATATTAGATGGATCATCTCCCTTTTTCTTGGCCTTTGTATAGAACCCTTTCCTATTAAATTCAGAAAATCAGGGTTCAGTACTAACTTTATTATTTAGACCATGAAAGCAGATTGGAAGCATGATTGCTGCTTCCTTTTATTCCTATAAACAAGAAAATCTGTCCAATTGCTAGAATGGATTTATAGTGATCATAATGGACTAATTGTTCACACAAGTCTACCAATTAACAATATTACACCAGAGATTAATTTGTCTTGTGACATTTAAGGCACATGTTGCACTCACCAAGGGTGTATGTGGGTACCCATTAATGTAACCTGACAATCACATCTTTAACTAGCTCAAAGTCTTTCAGTGAAAATCCACCAGTACCCATAACCACCTCTGTAGAAAACAATCAAAAAAATATACTTGGGGCAGTTGCTGCCTTCCATATTTTACATATTAGCTTCACTAGTGTTTTATATCATAAAAGGTCCTTAGCCATAAGATATTGCCATTTGCAAATACTTCTATTCATCAAAAGCAGAATGCGTGGAGTGTTTCTACAAGACTGCACCCTTTAAGTCCCTGATTCTGCAAATGCTTGACTTCGATGACACTTGAATGTGGCTATTACTCAAGTTTCTAAGGTTAAGCATATTCATGCCCACCGGATCACTCCTTAGCTCCTAAGCATCTTGAAGCAGGAACATTGCCTAGAGATGAGTATACCTCTGGGAATAAATTTTCATTGACGTGCTTCCATGTGCAGTGCATAAAGAATCAATGATGTATGCATTTCTTTTCTTTTAATGAAAATAAATCCAGCCCGTGTCCTCAGCAAGACTAGTTTATCACCCGTACATCACAGCTAAATGAGTCACAAGTCAGTTAAGGCCAGCCCTGCCTCCTCAGACCTCTCTTCCGTGTCCCATACTGGTTTCTACCCACAGAAAATATAGCCTTTAACAGCACCTTGTCAGGACTTACTTAGTGGAGGACACGATTACAAGTTACAATCTATGTGGTTTATGTATTTCAGGTAAATTCAATCCTATTTTTATAGGGCCATACTGGGATGGAGCTTAAACAGGGAAGTTTGAATTAAACTACTGTGGCAGCAGACGACCCAATGAGTACAGGTTTTGAAAGGATCAGGGCTGTAAAAACCAGTCACATATCATTGTTAAATATCGTTGCAGAAGAGCATACTTATAGTTCATTCCTGCTAATTCAGCAAAACAGAAGAATAACTGCAGTTTATTATTCTTCACACGGGCATTTACCATTTCAGAGGATCAGTGAAAAAGGAGAGCATTGGGACTGCAGCACGTGAGCAGCAGAGCAGGAAATACACAGGTTCAGGCAATCACAATGTTTTCACTTGTACAAGAAATAGTTGTATCCACCCAAATAGACTCTGTTGAAATCAGCAGCCAAGGTCTCAAAAACAAAGTTGTAGAACTGGGTTCTTTGTTTCAGAGAGAAAAAAGCCAACAACAACAATCCCCCCCACCATAACCTCCAGCATGGCACTGCGCGCGCGCACACACACACACACACTTCTGCAATGCCAATTTTATTGCCAGGGTTGGGTCTGCATCTGCCTCACGGCTAGAGACCAGAACCAGAGGTTTCACAGCACAACCCAGCCAAATTTTGTGTGCGTGCACACACACACACGCACACACACACAGAGAAATGTTAAAGGTACGGCTCAGAAATAGTGCTCTGAACTCTTGGGGCACACCTAATTCACCCCAAGGCTGGGTGCTGTGACAGTCACGCCATCACCACCCCCATGGGGGGAGATGCCCCACTCTTGGGAAGGCCTCGCCCAGCCCTGAAAATCCGTTTGGCTTCTCCAGCACTGGAAACATCCCCGCTGCTGCCCACCCCACACACGGGCATCCTCCACTTCATCCTTCACCCCAGACAGTCCCCGGTGGTGCTGCCAGTGCCCTCCCATCAGCAGATATCCATGGCAACCGGTCTCCAGACCCAGGAGGAGGCAGCCGAGCCGGATTGAAAGTCTCCCTTCTGCTCCTGCGGTTTCCCCGGCTCCCTCGGATTAGGATGTGCATTTCTGCCTCCCTTTGTTCCCTTCTTTTGAGCCAGCATGCTCACCGCAAGCACCCTCGCACTGCTGTTGTTGCTCACTTAACAAAGATACTGTCTGCTGGCGGTCCTCTCGCACCCTACCGAAATTAGCACTCGGTCGGCAAGCCTTGCAAATTACTGACAACCACAGAGGCCATGCCAAGTCTTTTGTTGCACCGCCCTCAGAAACCAGGCGGCCACGTAAGAAATACATTCATATAACACAATTAAATCGGGGGAATCGCATAACTGTAATCATTATAAAGTGGCTGTTGATACCACAGATATCAAGACAGGATAACAGATTGCACATCGCTTCCTCTCTGCTTGCCGGCGGAGCCCCAGCAGCTAATTTGCACACCGTGGCCCCGCGTGCAGCAGCTGAGACCTCAGTGGATTTGCAGCAAACCTGTTGGCTGCAGCCCGCTCGGTCCCCAGCCAGCAAGCACGCACAGATACAAGCCTTTGCACTCATTTCTGTTAATTTGTGGTATCAGCAACCCTGGACTGAGCAGGGCTGCCAAAGAATTTTGAACTCTGTTGGGGGACTGTTTCCATCCTCATTTGTGAGCTAATATTCTTTGCTATCCAGCTAAACCTGAGTTGCAGTTTGGCTTTGTGTTCCTTGAATGAAACGCTTTTTGTTTCACTCTGTGGCACTCCTTGCCAGAACCTTGGAAGAAAGAGAGTGGAGTTTGGTGAGAACATAGCATCCCACATCGTTCTGCCTCACCGAGGCTGCACCAGTTCAGAGGCTGATGTTAAACCTCTGTGCTGCATCCTGGTTGCCCCTGACTGCTGTTTTATCCTAAGAAAGGCTGAAAGACAGGCGTCTTACCTTAGTTTGGCCAGGGAGAGACCGGTGTCAAATGCCTCTGGATTTACATTCCCAAGAGTCTGCCTTTCCTTTGGCCGGTGCGCACAAAACCCTGTACAGCTCTGCAGTCTTAGGAAGGCCTTTCAGGGTTAGTCACTGAATACAGAGTCCATTAAAACACATTAGAATATACTTATGAAACATCTGTGGTAAATTTAATTTTTCAGAAAAAAGGCCATTATAACTATTTTAAATACTAAGGGTTGTCTTTCCCCCCCAAATACGCAGAAAATTAAGAACATCTGCAATCTGAAGAACATCTTGATATTCTCTGTTTTAAACCCAAATTCTGAAGACTGCAGCGAGCGAGTTCGTGCTAGCTGGGATGGCTGAATGGCGTGGGTCGCGGAGGTGCTTCAGGTGACTGATTGACATAACCAGCTAAGACGGCACTGACATCTTCTTCAGCCGTGCTGTGAAAATAGCAACCTATAGCAACATCAGAAACCAGTGTTTTCCCCAGACAGATGTGGTGGATGGGCCACATACGTAGCCTATTAATACAGAGAGATGATATATACAGGCTTTCTACCTCATCCTTCTAAAAAGGTTATTAACTGTCTTACTTACATCTAAGGGGAGAGATTGGCCAGAGCTGTCATGTGTTCCTGTCAGATTTTTCATACTAGCACTGCAAATTAGGGCTTTGGGGAGTTAGCGAAAAATAAAGATAGGTGGTATGGAGCCGGGAGGAGGAAAATCTTGAATGCAGTATTTGCATAGGGTTTAACAAAAACGGGATCAGAGTGAAATTCAGCCCCATGCAGAGAGCTAGCTTGAGTCCCATGAAACACCCCATTAAACCCTGACAGATTGCATTATGCACCCCACAGCTAAGGTAGATCCTTTGCACAGAAAAAATACCCCCATTAAAAAAGAGCAGCCTGGCTTGGAAGCCCACAGCATTTCCAACTGACTCCAAGAAGATACGACACAGTGTCAGCATACACTAATACCATCCTCAAGTACATAACATGCAGCTATCGCTAGAACCTGGAAGGGGAGATGGAAATAGATAGAGATATAGCAATTTTCTCCTACACAGGAACAGCCATTATTGGTCAGGAATACAAGGGCTATAGAAGTGATGAATTTCTGCACTAGAAGTCCAGCTACAAGAATCTTCCACTTTTGTGCGATTTGTTCACTGTATGTTCATAAGTTCACAAAAACAACATTATCAGGCCTTATTCTTTCCTGTTGGTTATTTCTTTAGGATACTCTATGTGTCACATCTTGTCAAAAGCCTGGGCATCTCAGAGATGTGTGTGATTCCTGCATGAAAGAAAGGGGGAAGAGGAGCTTTGCCGAGCTCCCACCACCCCTGCCCTGGGCTGCTCCCATGCTAGAGTAAGGCATGTCATGCCTTAGTCGAAAGAAGGTTTTTACTGAATCGAAATGCCTTACAATATTTCAAAACTCCCCTCATTTAGTCTGATGCCTTTGCTTCAGCCCCGCTTTGGCTCCCCGCTACCTGCACTGGCTCACTCTCTGCTCCAGCCTGTGCTTGCGGTCTTAGCTCCAGTGCTCTGGAGCACCAGGCTCAACCCATCTGAATGCATCGATTGCCCTGACGAAGCTGTAATAACTGCCTAGAGATGACTTCCAAAGAGAAGAAATGCAGAAAAGATTAAATAATCAATTCTGGTAAGAGGAGGATTCACATCAGGAGTTGCCTGAAATTTGACAAGCCTTAAAAAAAGAGCATGACTGTTTTGAGAAACTGGCTAAAAACCTGGAGCAAATAGTAAAAATCATTAACTGTCCGCATTTAGAAGTTCAAAGTACAGAACTACCACAGGAGAGTTTATTTCCAGCCTAACCCAAGCTTCGCTTTCTCCTTTGTTTAGATGGTCCATGGCAGCTGGAGGCAAAGACTTGTCATTTTCTTTATCTGTAAAGTACCATGCACACCTCTTACCCCATATATGCAGTAGAATATTAATAGTTATAATAGCAGCAATGACAAGCTCTTGTGCAAGTTTCCTCTTTGGAGATTTTAAGAACCATCCCTACTCAGTTAAAAAAAAAAAAAAGTCTAAATACATCAGAGTAAACTACAAATAAGCACTAGAAGAATTTCCAGGATTTGAGAGTTTCTCAAAGATTTACTGTGCGTCACTAGAAGGCTTTGCTCACCAGGATAAAGATAACAAAGCTTGTTTATGCAACTAGCAATTTGACTTTAACAACAATTTTCTCCCTATTGTTTTTGAAGATATTAATGTTTTGTTAAAAAAAAAGAGCTTTCCCTATGCAAAGCCTGGCTGCTTCTGCTTGATCCTGCAGTGAAGTCATCATAATCCTGTTTTATGATGCCACAGTCTGTTGCCATGAAAATAATTGCCGTATCATAAATTCAGCATTTTAACTTTACTGTGGGACGAAGAAAGAGAAAACAGGCTGTGGGGTTAAAAATACCTGGTGAAGCAAACAAATGCCTTTGAAAAGTAGCTCAAGGGAAAAAGACGACAAAGCACCTGAAAGGTAAGCAGATGTAGGCAATGACACAAATCAAAGTTGCCCCCCATGTGAAAACTCTCCTACATGAGACAAAGCAGAGCATTTAGGTCACAGAACAGTCATGCCTGCATGAAGGGTGGAACATATGGAATTTTTTGCTGTTAATTAGGGTGTGCCTATGGCAAGGCCACTGCAGTTGGATTTGCTTCAATTCAGAAATGCTCAGCTCAGCATAATGGTCTGGTTGGAATTCAGAAAAGAAAAACCAAGTGGTGGTGGGGGTTTTTTCTCTTTCTTCCACAAATGCCAGAACAGACAATGTAGAATTCAGGAGGAATAACAATACGAGGAATGGAAGAGTCCCCAGAGTCTCTGAGCTGAGGTGGTGATGCCCCAGGTGAGAGACCCAAGTTGGGATGCCAGGACACACGTCCCATGCCTCTCCATTCTGCTTAGGGTCAGGTTTTGCTCCTCACAAAATGAGGGTAGTGATGTTTAGTGATCTATGTAAAGTTCACTGGGTTGGGATAAAGGGGATCTGGACTCTGTTCTTGTCACTTCCATCACTGGCTGAGTAATGCTGGGCCAGTTACTTTGCTATACCCCAGTTTCCTCAGCTTAAACAGGGCTAACAATACCGACCTCCTCTATAAAAAGCTTCCCAGTCCACAAAAATCTGGATGTTATTATAATGATTGGCAATCACATCACTAGGGTGGGATTAATTTGTTCAAATTCAGATGTTGAAAATATTTTAACTCTTTCATACCAATCCTATGATCATTCTTACAGTCAGTTTAGAAGTTAACGTTCTCTTTTGTGTTTGTGCACAATGTTTAGGGGACTCGATCTAATCACCAAACGTAAATGCAATCCTGAATAATGAACTACACTTAGAATCACCTTTTGAAGAAACTGTTGAATTGTCAGGAATTGAAAACTTAACCTATGAAGTAAAACACTCTGGTCCCTCAAAGAAATATGTAACGGAGCCAGCTTGTCCAGGCTTATTTTCTGTTTACTGATGACTTAGTAATAAATAGAAATCTTACTTGTGACCCCTAAAAAAAGCAAGGCCACCTGTTAAGGTGATACCTGTTTCTCCAGCAAGATTTTTTTGTCGCTTTGCTCTTCTTCTCTGAGTTGTACTTCAACAAAAATTCAAATTCAGGACTAACAGTGATGTGGAGTTCTGTGGCCATTGGATAAGGTCCACGGTGAGCCATGGTGGCACATCCACACTGTGTCTTATCACAGTCTACTCAGTTCTTTCAGATGATTGTCCTTGTCACAGCCATCCGTGATGTATCTTATAGACCTGACAAGGTGGGACGATATGAAGCTTGGGGAAAAACCTCAAGTTCATTAGTCTCTCAATGCTCACAATGAACTTAGAAGCTAAAAGAGACTTTTAAAAGAGCCTTTTAAATTGTACCCTCTCACCTGAGCACGAATGGGTCCAAATTAACATTTTAAATGAGATAATTTTCTGTAGATGCAAGCAGGTGATCAATCACACTTTATCTAGGTCTTTGCAGGGGAAGAGGCAGTGAATGAAACTGCAGCATTTTAAAGAAAGAACAAAGACCCAGACACACCAGCTGTGCTGCCTGTCAGCTCCAGAATAAAGAGAAGGAGATTTTAGAGTCTCCACTACAAGGAGCTGCCCCTTTTATAAGCAAGTTTCATTAAAAAAAAAAAAAAAAAACTCCTAAATTTAATTT
>VXBL01008005.1:322975-362199 GCA_013400195.1 Aramus guarauna | reverse complement strand
TTTTTTTTTTTTTTTTGAACAGAAATGTAATGAAAGACATTCCTTCTTGACTGTTTTCACCTCTGTTTTACCACATGGTAGGTGAAGGACAGCAGCCTCCCCTTTGTTAAGTTACAAGCAATTAACTTCATATTTTCTGCTACTCTCCCTTCAGGGTAGGTCAGGTTTGAAGCAGTAGTTAGCATTCTATTTCACTGATAACCATGTCCAAGAAATGAAAAGAACATCGTTTATCTGAAAATAATACCTTTCTTGTTAAGGAGTCCACAACATGATTGTAGATTCAGTTGAGCTGCACATTGCTTAGGTGCAAAGTCTTTGCCTTCCAGTATGGCTAATGCCTTTCCTTGGCCAAATTCTGGAGAGATTTCATTACAAGGCTAGACATGACCACTTAATTGACTTATGTCAGAAGGAAGATGATTTATTAAATAAAATGTTATTTGACTTAATCATGTTTCAGAACTGACTTCTGCATTGATGATGTGGAAAATCCAGGAGGCAATAGGAACACCCACATCCTGAGGCCAGCATGAGCAGTAGCTATACTACCTCCTAAAATGTGCTCCTTGAGCAGTTTGCAGGTAGAGAAAAACTAGGCAATATTTGTAAAACTTGGTCTTGTACTTTGAGGTTTAAAGACCATTCTTGGGGATTTAGCAGCAAGAACCCCCAACTCATGTTAATTCCGCAGATGCATGAAGAAATACAGATGAGTTATCTGGAAATGCAGAAGTGTTCCCCATCTATCGTTGTTACTGTCTGCACTTAACGTGAGTGACAGACATTACAAAAAGTGTCAACACATTGCTCAAACAGTCCATGCAGTTTGGATTTTTTACTCAGAAGTAGCCAGCTACGGTAAAGGGATGCTTGGATCAGCACTTATATGTGGGTGGGATTTCAACCAAAAGGTCCTCCCACAGGCATCCCTCTACACAAATTTTGTTGGTTTTTTTTTTCAAATAAGATATACCACGGCTGGAAACAAAGGGCCTTATAAGTAGGTGTGATCCACAAATGACAACTTTCTTCATCCCTTTTCCTGTCCCCCACCAGACTGAAGCAACATTCGGAGGCAGCCTTGTGGAACCCCACGGCAGACTCCTCCAGCTCATTCTGCCATGTGGAGCACATTGCCATCCTCTCTCCACAGGCTGTCCACAAGTCTGGTCTCTGTCCCAGGCCCACAGATACTTATCCCTGGACTGCAACAGCAGCTGCAAATTGCTTGGATATACAGAGCAGGTGGCAAAGCCCTGATCTGTGCCAGAGCTGAGAGGACTTTATTGTTAAGGTGTTTTTAGACCTTACCTGCGTTCATCCTGCAGAGATATAACTGGCTACACATCTTAGAGGACTTAATCAGACCCGCTGTGCTGAATCCAGAGATGCAAAATGCATACTTTGGAGGCATGGCAGAGATCTCAATACAGTGAGTAGAACAGGAAAATGTGAAAGTATGTGCGTGGCAGAGGATGAAAATTAGTGCAGGCAGCTGCCCATCACATAGCACAGAAGTATGCAGTGTACTGAGCAACAGTCACGGAGGCACGGGGGGTTATTTTGTCCTCAGTCTGTCTTCCAGACGGTCCATGCTAGGTGGCTGCTTCCTAGTTAGCAGTTCTCCCCAATACAACTGGAAGAGCAAGGATCGTGTGTTAGCATGTAAAGTAAAATCTGCTTTTCTGAGGAAAAAGAAAAAAAATCTCATTAAAGACACCATTCCTCATATCAAAGAACAGCAACATCAAAAATGCCACGCACCTACCCAGACACAGAGGGCATATTTGAAAGGCAAACCTGAGAAGCCCTGCCAGGTCCCCTTACCTACGGCAGGAGAGGTCATCTCTGCCCCAAAGCAGGAGTCAGTGCTGGCAATGTTCAACTGACAGGTCAGAAGAGAAAGACCTGCCTTGCATACTGGTTGGGTTAACTTTACCAGAATAATTTATGTTATTCAACCAATTTCTGAGCAACAACAACAATGATATTCACTGCTCACTGAAAGACTAACTCTATCAGGGTAGCAATTTTCCCCATGAAATACACAAGTAATTGAAGGAGCAGAGATCTTTTCCAAGAGACAGGAAGAGGTTTTTTTATGTATCAAATACATTTTAGCTTCACTATCATGATGGAGCTTCAAAGGAGAGTTAAAATGTCAGGTGTGCTTCAATTTACACATCCGCATGTGCCAGAGGTCCAGCGCAGTACCTGTTTGAAATGAGCTGCTTTCCACCACAAAGGACCGTGGCTCCCCATGCAAGGGGACGGAGTTGGTAGCGTTGTCATCTCTTTTTCCCCTTTCGCTTCTATCAGCTCATGTATTCTAAGCATACACAAATGTATTGTCTTCTGAGAAAACAGGCTTCAAAAACAAGGGGAAAGATGTGTTTTTCCAGGTCTAGGTGGCTTAAAGGATTATACAGCTACAAAGATCTACTGATAAGGGGATTCACATGAGGAGACACAGATGATATGATAGGGGGAATAATTAAAAAAACAAACCAAAAACAAAAACCCCAAAGCTCATGATACTAAGAAAAAAAGAAGGTGTTCAAAAATGTAAAAATCCCCAAACCTGATGCTTCTCAGGATACTAACCAGTAACTGCTGAAGCTGTGAGAAGATAAAGATCATTGAGCTGGAATATTGGTAGTACTTCTTCCATAAGGAGAATAAAAGACCACAATGACGTCTTCCCTCCAAGATGTAGTTTCCTAATTTTCTCCCTCGTACCAGGAATGAATTCACTGAGAAAGCTGTGCCCTTGTGGAAGGCGTGAAATCTTCTCCTTAATATTTACATCTTTACCGCGGTAATATGGAAAACAGGTTTGGGGAATGTAGAAGCAGGCAGCTTGGGGAATACTCCGGCCTGGGCTGAGCCTCTGCAGAGGCAGACAGCCACCTACTGCCAAAAAATGAAATAGAAAGCAGCCGCACAGGCTTCCAGAGAGCTGCATTACAGAAACCATGCCTCACATGAAACAGCTTTGCTTGGCACACCAGGCAATCCATACTAGCCAGCATCAGGACAAACCTGTTTCAGGAAACATAATATTTTTTCTCCCATTGACATGTTCGTGCTGCATCTAGGGGAAAAAAAAAAATCAGAAGCAGATGATGGAGTGGAAGCCTTTTCCATATAGATATGCTGCAGGTTTTCAGTTTCCATTTGTGGAAAATCCCTTGTCCCTCTCCCTCCACCCCCCTCAACACGCACAGTCGAATTCACAATGAATCCCCACAGACTGAAACGCTCTGAGCTCCGACAACGAAGGGCAGCGAAAGGAGGCCAGCAGTGCAAATTGGAGCAATGGGAGTACCCTGCAGGTAGCCGAATATCAGATTATCCAGGCACCACAGCCCACAGCTTCCACCTGGAAGGAAAAGAAACAAAAGCCTCCCTTTGTGTCCCAGGGTTTTGCAGGAATTAAACACAGCTCCCCTTTGTGGCAGACCCAGGCTCTCACCAGGCACCGGGGGCAGGCAGTAAACTCCCCAGGCTGTCCTCAGGGAATGGCCTATTTTAAGCCTGCTTGCAAACATCTCCCTGTGTATGTGCTGTATTTTCATGGAAGAATAATTTAATCTTCATTGCCATCATTAATTTTTGACAGAGAGCACCATACAACATCCTGTTTACAGCCCACTAAATCTCCATTATGAAGCCATGCTTACAGAAAGAAGAACAATCTGAAGAGCCGTGTTAACTTTTATGATTACATTCCAGCCCTGAAATACAGAAAGATAATTAAAGTTGAAAAAAAAGAAAAAAGTAAAAAGCCCCCCAACATTAACATTTTGTTATGCTGTTTTCAGGCTCCAGAACAAGAAAATCTCATTTAAATAACCTATAGTAATACAGCAGATACATTTTTTAAAGGCATGTGTAATATACTGGCATTCCTCCTTATTGCAATATTTCCTCTGTTGTCTCCAGCTGTGTTGAACAGCACAGGTAAATGCTACTATTCATAGCCAACAGAAATTCAGTGACAGAACCAGAGATTTAACTCTGATGGGTAGGATTTTGCTAATACTTCTTCTTGCACTCAGATCCTTTCACTTAGTTACCTAAGGAGACATTTGGTGGGAATTGGTAATTTGCTCTGGGGTAAACCTATGCAGAACCAAAACCCACCATCAGTGATGAGAACTGAGGAGAGCCAAGAGCTCAAGAAGACTTTCAACATGGGGGAGTCATGCACAGCCAAGATTGAGGGGCACTTGTAAAACCGTCAGCAAATTTGACTCACTGGCGTCCATACGTACAAAACACCTACGTCAAGGTAACCACCACTGAGCAAGTACAGTAGAACTCTTGCTGTCATCTGCTTCTGATGCACGGCAAGAGCACAAAGGTGTTTCATCCCCATTTCCCAGTGCAACCACATTACGAGCGTCAGTCCTGGCTGGGGTTGGACCTTCTCATCTGCAGTAGGACTCCACGCTGAAACAACCTCCAATGCTAGTGCTGGGCTGGCTGCAACTTGGTCCTATGCGTCTCGCCATTTTAATGATAGTCCCTTGAACAATCAAGTGCCTCCACATTCAGGCTCTGCTCTGGGGAGGAGGTCGTCTCTGGCCTAACACCTCCACCACATGCCTGTGCTCTGCTAGTAGGTCCAAGTAAGGTGGGTTATAGGCAGACATTTTACCCTTTGGGGTACTATGTGACACGAGAGGTGTTCACCAGCCAGGACATGGCATGCAACCAAAGCACCATTTCAACAAAAGGGAAATCCCATCATTTAGGCCTAGGTTTACCCAACTAAGTTAGGCACACGCAATTAATTTAACACTTCCTCAAAAGTCAGTGAAACAAGAGAGGACCCCCAGGAGAGTAATTCCAGTCTCAGACTAAATTACTTGAAAGTTAGCATAAGGTCTGGATTATCCTCTGGAGGTCTCCCACTCCTCCCCCTCCTGCAGAGCACATAGCAACACTCATATAAGTGCCTCGCGTTGTGGGGTAAATCTGGGCAGTAACTGCCCTTCAACCCACCACCTTTCCTTAGGTTTGAGATGAGACTTTCTCTTCTGCAGTGGTTTGAAGGGCATCCAAGACACAGTCAAGATTTCTAGCCCTACCTAACTATTCCAGAAGGAGACTATCCTCTGCCAGTATATATTTTAGTAAGTATAAGTATATATTCTATTAAGTATTTTGTGAAGCATTTAAGTATATATTTAATACAGTACTTCTCTTTCAATCCTGTTTCTAGCAGAAATCATTTGTTAGGTACACTCAACCTCCTTTGGATTTTAAAAAGTTGAGTCATGACTCAATATTCTAAAATAATCCTCATGAATGTTAGCACCCAGTCATCAGTTTCTAGTGAACAACCTCAGTGGCACTATTGAGGTGACAGCTCATGAGTATGTAGGGCAAATCCAGGTTTGTGTGGGTATCTCCATTCAGTGGGAGTCTCTGGAAAGAATTTATCTGGAAATCAAGATGATAACAATTAGACGCTACAACCAACAGCACTGTGATTAAACTAGTTGCATAGAATTTAAAAAAAAAAAAAAAAAAGTTTCTATCAAAGCTTATCACTATGTATGTTTTGCAAATCTACAGATTCATTAGTCTTTTCAGTCCCAAAACCTAGCAGCAAGTACCCATAACTCACTCTGTTAGAGGAATGTATAAATTTCTGTGGATTGGATTTTTTGGGTGCTATTTTTCTATTTGGGAGATAGAAACAAAATAGAGAATGACTAACAGTTTTGACTGTTTCTACCGAGTTCCCTCACAGTTGAGCGTTTTGCAAAAAAGAGCAGGAGACATTTTAATCACCACCTTCAAGTACTCCTATTCATAGCCTGACACTACTGGTGGTTGTCAGATATGACCATTTTTTTCATTCTTTTTTTTTTTTTTTTTAAATTTTTATTATTAGTATAGCCTGATGAACCTCACACTCCAGCCAGGGTGTCACTGCACAGCCTTCATCTGGGAAACACTGATGATGTCCTGTTTGACACCACCTCTGCAGCCCACACATACACTCCCCCAATTCTATTTTTTGCCTCCTCCACCCTTTTTTTTTTTTTTTTAAAGAAAAGTTGTTGTCCTTTCTCACAGCTTAATGTCCCCAACTGCCTCTGGCTTATTTCCCACACTCATGACAAATGCCCTCCCCAAGTCTACTCCTCCCTCAACCCTCATAGTCCCTATGCTCCTTTTGCTTAGAGCCACCCACTCCTTCCTCCCAGCCCTATCTCAGCCTTCATCGGGGGTTTGCTAAGAGATTGGTGAAAAAAAAAACAAAGACAGACCACTCTTCAGCCCCCAAAGAGTCCACCTCGCCTTTGCTGTCCACAGTCCTCTGTGGAGCTCGCTTTGCTGCTGCCGGTTTGCTCTACCACCACCTGCACCTGCCCCTTCACTGTAGGTTTCTGGGCTGAAGCATAAGGAGCAGGGGTAGGAGACAGGCAGGGAGGGCACACTGAGATGGTCTTGTTTTCTCTGAAGATTACGTCACTTCTCAGTTGCCCAGGTCACCATCTCAGCTTGGTGTCCTGCTGCTCTATCCCTCCCTGCCACGCCTGGAGTGATCCTCGCCCTCCGTGAGCCACCTCGCTTTCTCCCTCCTTTCCCGCCAGCGTGCAGAGCAAATAACAAAGCTTTTAGCGCAGGCTGCGGTCAGGAAGGAACTGAGCGAAACGGTTACTTTTACCGACATTTCTTTATTTCCCTGGCTATTAGGAACAAAATTGAATAAGGAGGTAGAATCAGCAACCGCATCAGCTCTGCACTGTGGTTAAAGGGTCGCAAAACCCTGCTGAGAAACTGGTGATCATCTTTTTGCTTTCTTTTTCTTCCCGTCTACATCTAACGCTTTTCTATTTAATTGATCTGACAACATTTGCCTAGCGGAGATGAGATGTAGGATTTAGAAGACAGAATAACTGTTAACAAATGTAACAATTAGATTATGTAAATGAGAAGAGTGCTTAAATACTTAGGTAGCAGACTGTGCAGAAAGCTCAAAACCCCAAACCTTTGCAAGCTCAATGCTTAATCCTACATGGTATAATAGCCATGACTGTGTGTGGCTTTTCATGTAGAGGGAAAGGAAGTATTAAAAGCTTCTGTAAAAGGATGCCCACAGGAACTTGGTACACAAGTTTTATTGGCCCTGCAAAATCAAAGAAATACGCTACATACCCTTGAGCCCTTTGTGCTGAAATTGTATTTATCATTTACATGCACAGAGCAATGTCTATTTTTAACATTTAACATTTTAACATTAAAAAAAAAAACACAAACAAACCAACAAACAACAGACCAGATGGATGCTGTTGCACTTGAAGGGTCCCAAAAAGCTAACCCCAAAGAGGTTGCATGCTCTAACTGCCTGGCTTGGAATTTGGATTTTTCTGAAAATGAGTTCCTCTTCACCTGCAGTTCAGAGGCCAAGTCCAATAGATGCAGGGGTTTTGTGCACTGGATCCTCGCTCAGAAGTTCACCTCTTCCTTTCCTGGATTGCACAAGTTTAAGTGGTGCTGAACTTGCTTTGGGAAGGGGGTATTTTCTCGCTTCAGTGCTAAAGTACCTTTGGTTTTGTGGCAAAGCCTAGTACGTGGCTTGTTTCAAACCTAGCACATGGCTTGTTTCACATGGGAAAAGGAACCCTGTCTGTAGGGAGAGGTGATTGTGGGGGCCATCAGGCTGTTTCTGGGGCTATCAAGGATTTGTTTGTAGGTGCTTTTTCCTCCTTACTTTGTTCCAGTGAAAGGAAGGGAACCGTTGTATCTTGAAACATTTACAGCTTAGAGAGAGGTTGCTGGCAGAGCCCAAAAGAGGTATCACCAACCTGATTTGTGACCCATGGTGACTGGCACCTCCAGAACGGTGGCACAGGTTTCTCCTCGCATGCCCAGTGCAACCCCACTCCTTGTTCTCTCCTTCCCTTTTGTTTCTCCTTTTCCTTCCCCGCCTTTGGGCCATTACACTTCCCACTGTCTCTGGAGTGGTTTGCCGCTGCGCACACATTACAGATGGTGGTAGAGCGCACATTTATTTTATGATAGATATATTGAACCAGGCCCTAAACTCCAGCACACTCTATCTACTTACGGCATCTGCAACAGCAAATCCTTCTCCTCCACCTTTTCCTGCAGCTCCAGGCAAAGTTTCTTTGCTATTCATTTTCCTATCGCACACAGGATGGACTACAGTTAATTTTCTGCGTTCAGAGGTTTACGCTGAAACTCTCTTCAGACTCTGACTCCCCTGGGATGAGGGGAAAGAAAAGGAAGAAAAAGAAATAAATAAAAATAATAATAATAATAGAAAAAGACTACTGCCTTGGATGACACCACGTTTGACAACAGCAGTGCCTCGGGTCTTGGCATACGCGGAGGGACAGCGAAAGCACCGGACTCCCCTCTTCTCCCTTTCCTGCCCTCCCTGACATGGTGGCTGGAGACTCCGACTCTGGGGTGCAGGAGCAAGGAAGGGCCAGAAAGTCCTTTTAGGATCCTGGCTCACAGAGGGGAGCAGGGAGGGAGGCTTGTGCACACTCCAAAGAGCAGAGGATCTGCCTTAGCCCCGATAGCCTGAGGGTTCATGTTTAGTTTAATAGCACGTTCATTATAATTTCCCTCAAAGCACGCCATAAATGGGAGAGTCAGTAATTGAGATCCTTTGAGGGTCTAATCACGCTCATTATTTGAATCTCTAAGTATACAAACAGGCTGTGGAGGCTGTGTTATGTATTTCCACTTGCATTTTTTTCGGGGTGCATTTCTGACCAGAAATCAGGCCTTTAGCTTCCTTAACAATTGTGCTAGCCATTAGGTTATTATACAGAGGGAGAAAAAGGAGATGCCACACCTCTGCTCTTCTTGCTGGTATTTGGGGTAGGTGGGAGAAAAGAAAGGAATAGGCAAATCTTTTAGGACCCACCATAGCCAGAGAAAGGTGGATATCAAAATTGGACAAATGAGATTTAATCTTTGGAGGTATCGCTATAGAGTCAGTGCTGAGCCAGAAAGCTTGATAAAGACTAAATCAAACCTTTCCACTCCTAAAAGCAGGCATCTACAATATACGTACATCTACCTAAACTGATCACAACTGCCCTAGGCCCACACTGCTCTCTTACCAACTTACTCTCATCTTTCTTCCCACCTCTCTGATTAAATTGTAAATTTCTTGGGACACTGTACAGCTTTTGCTGTCTTATCACATTTATGTTGTGGCATCTCTATAGGCCCTGTTATATCACAAATAAATATTGATTATGGGTTGATGAAGGTTTTTCCTTTCCAAGATGAAGGGTTTTCCACTTAGCAACTTTGCATCATTTTAGTGTTTTGGCTCTCTAGGATGCTATGATCATTTCAGGTGGTGCTAGGAAAAAAACATACTTATTGTAAGGAGTAAGTAGGACAAATGTCAAGAAGCCAGAAATCCTCAAAAATTGGCACATTATCATGTGCTTTGGTATAAATAAGATACGCTAAGAGCACAAGTGTTTGTCATATCTACTTTATGATTTCCTGCCGTAATTCCATTTCTTCCTGCCGATGCCCACACAACCACTTTACACATCCCCAGCCCCCCCAACTAAACTAAACTTTTCTCCAGGGCTGTTTAACTGCATCAGGCTTACTTCCACTGAGAGACGGTTAAAAAAAACCTCCAACACCTTCACGTACTAGGGGTGTTAGAATCATCCAGACCCTGGACTTTTAACAAGAAGCCAGCTATGCCAGGCTTACAAAGCATCCTCTTGCATTGCTTGTGCATAACCTCTGCAGGAACATGTGAATTAACCCCAGGGAACTGCCAGACAAGGCGCTCTGCCTTGTCATAAGAGATGGGCAAGCAATGCTACTGCCCATCGGGCTGATAGAAATGCATTTCTTGGAAAAACACAGAGCTTTGATGCTATATTTCTCCAGCAGGCTGGAGCTGGTGAGAACATTGCCCACAAACCAAGGAAACGGTCAGTGATCTCAGCCTTTGTGAAGAATATGAGCAGGAGGGGAAAGACTAAACAAGAGGGGACCAGCTGGCCTGAAAGAAAAACAAGATAGGCAGCAGGATCCCGTCCTCCTTCAGAGGATAAAAGTTGGAAAAACATGAGGAGAAAAGACACACACACAGAGTTTAATAGTAGTTTGCACATTTTGTTCTGAGGAGAAAGTCAATGGGGACCTGCTCAGGTCAGGCTGTGAAGAGAGTTGGTACCAAGCGTCAGAACTCAGCTACCCTCCACTGCGCTCTTACATTTCCCTCCATGCGTTGACATAACTGAATCACCCAACCTTTCCCTACAAAGCAGAAGGTTACTGCAGCACTATGTCGAGCTTATTCTTATACAGAAAAGAGGAACCAAAAGCTTTGTGGAGAACTTTATCTATTGGTCTCTATTAGAAAACTGTTGGAAGTTACCCTCCAACTGACATATTATTATACTTATGCACAAGCACACGTTACTGTGAAAGCAGTTATGCCGCTGTGAGCAATTTAGTGGTTTGGCATACCTCGCTTCCCTTCGCTCGTCCATTTGGAGTAGGAAGAACCATGTAGCTTTTACTTGTTTTAGCCAGAAAGTGATAATTTGATGATCTTCCAAAAAGAATGCTACCTTTGCTTCTTCCACAATAAGCACTACCAGGACTCAGTGGAAAAAATAACCATTTCAGCCCATCAGAGCCCTCTGAAGTTTTCAGGATCACCACAAGGGCAGAGGATAAGAGTATCACAAATTTTGGTCGGGATGATGGCTTGGCAGTGCATCCAGCCCCAACAACGGTGACTGCTCAGCAGGCAGCAGATGGCAGGGAATCACTGCTCCCTGGGCTGCCCAACCCCATGCCTGCTACCAGGACCACAGGCTACGCAGGATGAAGACGTGCCTGATCACCAAATTTTTAAGATCTCTCTCTGCCTCTCCAAAACCTTAAGCACCTCT
This sequence comes from Aramus guarauna, assembly GCA_013400195.1. Taxonomy (NCBI): domain Eukaryota; kingdom Metazoa; phylum Chordata; class Aves; order Gruiformes; family Aramidae; genus Aramus; species Aramus guarauna. The sequence continues at coordinate 351,256 of VXBL01008005.1, read as the reverse complement.
GAAGTTAACACTGTTTCTAATTGTTTCTTAAATAAATGTGTGACATCAAAAAATTATTCTGTAGATTCTCCTTCATCTATATTTACCCAGGCATAATACCAGCTGCCTACACAATTTTTGTCTTGCTAATGCAGAGCAATAATCATAGATCCACCCACAGCCCATCTATTTCGGTAGAGTGCAGAAATAGACATTAAACCTATAAATGTCAGAGCATGCCTTCATTTTAGATGGTAGTATTTAGTATTATTTAAATTAGCACTTGAATGATGTTTCCACAACGTGATAGCTTTTCAAATGATGGTATATTGCACATGAAGTGCACTGGCCCTGCTTTAAGCACCTTCAACCCATTAGGCCCATCTATAATTTGGTGCTTTTAGCAATGCAAACGCATTGTAGAGGAGATGTGGTCTCTTTGTTTATGCCCAGAAGTCCCCAGGGAAATGCTGATGCCATAATTACCTGAGTATGGTTTGAACATTAGGCTCTGGTCAGGAGGTAAACATGCTTCACGCTTGTCGTCCAGACGTATTTGAGAACAGCTGTCTCGGTGGTTGGAACAGCGTGTGATCTTCGGTGTGTCCTCCGCGTTTCAGAGTCATCGTAACATCTGAAAGCAATGCAGTCGGGGAGGGGGAGGGAAGTGTTAACTGGAAAATGGAAGGAGCAAATCGTGTTTTCTCTGTAGCACTGGGAAAAATAGGAGCAAATTCTTAATTTTTGTTCTGATCACTGAAAACCCAGTAAGACTGATTAAAAGAAAACGTGGGGAAAAAGGACTCATTCTTCGAGAATTAATAGGGATAGGGAAGCTTATTGCAAGGAAGCCTTGTTTAAAAAAAAACAACAAAAAAAACAAAAAAAAATGAAAGTGCAGAATAGGACTGCAGTTAGACCAAATCAGTCCAATGCTGGTTTCGAGAAACAGAAAATGAAATCCTGCTCAACCAGAATGGTACAAAAGGAGACACCCAGGATCAGATTGCTGGGGACAATATGCCTGTTGTAGGGTGTAAAAGTGCTTCCGTAGCGCTCTCACACCAGAACAGAGGTGAAACACTGCAACTGAGACATCTGTTTCTGAAAAGGCCGCATCCGTCATTTAGTAAGTTCTCTCCTTCAAATAAGTTCTTTGATGTTACAAATAGCGTGCAAATGGAGCACCGTGCTTCATCAGGCAGGAGAATAAGTTAATTCTCTCTGAAATAAGAGCCACAGCGTGCTGGCCGTACGCTGGGCATGGCACAGGAGCCGTGCAAGCAGGACACCCCTCACACGCACACAAGCCCCACGTTCAGAAGCAACAGTGACACCTCGTGGGCAATATTTAATGACTACAGTTTCTTCTGGAGCATCAACTTCAGCAGATTGAGTACTAAAAAAATTAAGGGAAATGTTTTTTGTAGCACTGGAAAGAAAAAAAAAATTAAAAAATCACCCTTTACTGAGTGCTGGAGAGGATAGTGCAGACAGCCCAGCAGCTTCATACAAAACTCATCTTGTGAAGTCCTGGAGAAGCACTGATGGGCTGCTGACTGGCTTTGGGGGCTTACGGCAGGGTTTTAGTTAGCATCAGGCATACACATTGAAGGAAATCTCCCACTCATCCCCACTTACTCTGATTTGCTTTGCATCATAGCGCTGTCACAGCACATAAAACTAAACTGGAAGACATCTTTCAGGAGTACAAACTGCACGGGACAAACGGGCGCTCAGTCCACAGGACTAGACTTGACCTCGTCTGAAGGAAGCCAGAGCCAAGCACAGGCCCGGCTGCATTCTTGGATGTTTAGCAAGCCAGGCTTTGCACAGTATTATTGCGGCTGCTTCCAGGCTCCCACTAGCCAGGATCTACTCTTCGCACTGTGTCCCAGAGTATCTCTATTCCCCAGGACCGCCGACGATACTGAATTAGGAGGAGCTGTGGGCTCCCTTGAGGGTAGAGAGGCCTTACAGAGACATCTGGATAGACTAGAAAGCTGGGCAATCACCAATGGTAGGAAATTTAACAAGAGCAATTGCCAGTTCCGGCACCGTGTCCTGGGGCGCATCAAGCACAGCATCGCTAGCCGCTCGAGGGAAGTGATTGTCCCACTCTGCACTGCACTGGTGCAGCCCCACCTTGAGTACTGTGTGCAGTTTCGGGCACCCAATAGGAGGAGGACATCAAACTATTACAGTGTGTCCAGAGGAGGGCGACCAAGATGGCAAAAGGCCTTGAGTGCAAGACTTATGAGGAGCAGCTGAGGTCATTTAGTTTGTTCAGCTTGGAGAAGAGAAGGCTGAGGAGTGACCTCATTGCAGTCTACAACTTCCTCAAGGAGGACAGCGCAGGGGGAGGTGCTGATCTCTCTGGTGACCAGCAACAGGACACAAGGAAATGGAATGAAGCTGCATCAGGGGAAGTTCAGACTGGACATTAGGTAAAGGCTCTTCACTGAGAGGGTGGTCTGTCACTGGAACAGGCTTCCCAGGGCAGTGGTCATGGCACCCAGCCTGTCAAGAGTTCAAGATGTGTCTGGACAATGCTCTTCATCATCTGGTTTAGTTTCAGGTAGTCCTGTGAGAAGCAGGGAGTTGGACCTGATGATCCTTATGGGTGCCTTCCATCTTGAGATATTCCATGATTCTATTTTGGGTAGCCCATTTGCCCAGCCAAGGGAAAAGTAACTATAGGCTCAAACCACCCCTTTCTTCACTGTGTATTTCTACTGTTCTGGAACAAGGCTTTTAGCTGGATGGCTACTCTGGATGTGAAGAGAATGCTTATACTATACAGAATGCTTCATTCCTGCTTCATTCACACTCAAAATTGGATGGTACAGTTTAAACTTTTTAGACAAAAATGGCCATATATACCTTAATATCTGCAACTCCAAATAGTAAGTGTATGCAGGTGATTGAAGTAATCATTTGGACAGGTAACGGCATAGAGTACACACAGCCAGTGCAACTAGGTCTCTGTTTTGAAGTCAGATATAGACCTATTTCCCACACTAAGAAGTGACATCTCTTAGTCCAGCCATTTTACAAGCACAATCTCACTCAATACTTCTCCCCCGTATGTTCTGGCAGGACATGTCGTCTCTCAGCACGCACTCTAACCAAAAATAAAACCAATATATTAAAACCTTCTAACTTTCTTTTATCTGAGTGAAGACTTGAATAAGTTGTAATTTGAGTACAGGAACAGTTTGGATAAGCTCCAAGAGAAGTTCTTCTGATGGTAAGACTACCAACGACAATTCCCAATTCTCCTGTTAAAAAGTGTTTGCTGAGCAAGGGTTCTGAAGAGAATAGTAAAGGAGTGGAAAACCTTTTCAACTCAAATGAAAACCCAACACAACATTTTTCTAAAGGAGCACTGCCAGCTCCTTCCTTTGGTCCAGAATTAAAGGTCAGCATTAAAATAAAACCAAATAAGACACCAAGTACCAATCCACCCAGATTCCACTTCATCGCAAGCCAGTCAGCACACAACCCATTAGCTGCTCAAGGCACGCAGTAATCTCTGCTTTACTCCCCAGCTTTTTACTGTCACTGCCGAGTTTAATATGCTTTCAGACAGAGTGAGCTAACATATTAAACTTTAAGCATATAAACTCTATCCCTTGCACACCAGATGTCTGGGGGAAGGATAGAGCTAAGCATTCGATATGTCTTTTCGGAAAAGAAAGTTAAATTTTGTTCTTTCTAGTCACTAGAAAGACTGAGGAAGGCAAAATATATGTTAAATGCATTCAATAATAAACACTGACAGTAAAAGCTGAACTACAGAAATACAGAATCAATTACAATTCTTCAAATGGGTGGTGTAAGCCTGGCATAAAGCTTGAAATGTTACAGCCTGCACATGCCTGTCAACACCCATCTATGACTACAAAGACTGAGTGCATAATCACTATTAACAGTGCCTTGGGTTATTCACCTCAACACTTAACAGCATATTCACACCAATACCTATGTGGTGTCCAAATGTAGACTCTCTGGATCATGCTAGTAATATCAACTTCTTGGACCAAACTGCTGAAATTCTTTCCTATGTTACAAATTGTTCACCTTTCTTGTAGGATATTACGAGTAAAGCAGTGTCATGCTGAAGAGGGAATAATCAAACCACTTAAGATTAGCTAGATTTGTGATTTCAAGTCAGGTCTTCATCTGGAACATACCATTTATTAGGAGACTGGTTTTTCAGTAATAGCTAACTTTTCTCTAAAAAAAAAGAAAAAAAAGTGAACAAAATGCAACTTAAAGGCACCTTAAATATTCCTCTTTTTAGGAGAGAAATACATACTCTCCTTTATAGGAGGAAAGAAAAAAACCAAACCCAAAAAACCCACCCACAAATTTCTGGCCAAGTTTTTCATCCATAAAAGATATGAATACCAGAGTTCCCTACATTAGCCCTTCTTACTAGGCTGACCTATTTAAACTGTGTTCCTGGCAAGTAGTACTCTTCATTTACAAGCTAGTTTGCTAGCTAAAAGGATGGATCTCTTCCCAGGCTTCTTAAAAAGCCCTCTGCCAGCAGAAACCAGTCTAAAGTAAGCTGTTCCTGAAAACAGCAGATACTTTTTCCTCCCGAGTTAGTTCTCCACAAGTTGACTGCAGAAACTGAGAGGGCTGTTGTGCTTAGCTCAGACAGAACAATAGCTTTGTTCTGAAAACTCTTTTTTCCCAAGCAGAAAAAACAAGATATAGGAATAAATCAGCAATTTGTCCAAATCCAGGGACTGTCCCTTCTCCCACGCAAATAACCTTGCAGCTCTGTCTCACTGTACCTTAGACTTCCCTCTTCACAGTTGCATAGCCAGAACACGTAGACAGAGAGACAAACAGATGGACACAAACACACATGTCGTTCACAGTCTTCTAGATAATGTTGCTGGTTATTCATCTGAAGATGGTCTGGAGCATACCTGCTCAAGTGCAGACTTCAAGCTAGGCACCCTAGAGATACCCAGTTACAAGGCATGCTTGTGTTCAGAATACAAATGCTATCACAAACGTCCTAATGTCATGAGGCACTTACCTCATTGTGGTTTTACTTTTGTAGTTTATTCCTACTTGATATGGCATCTTCCTCCTTCTCCCAAGCTAGATGCACAGCATACAGTTCATCGAATTACTATTCTCAACATGCATATGTACTAAATGAACTGCTATAGAAGAAAAATACCTTTTAATCATTTCATCTTCAGTTAAGAACAATGCAAGACTATTTTCGTCGGTAAGAATTTCTGTCCTCCGTATGTCCTTCTACAAATCCTGTAGGTTTTTTTTTTTTTCCCCCACAACTAGAAACTAAAACCAGATTCTTTTCATCTTTCCTGTAAACAGTACTATTGAGAATAAGATTGGTACTTGAAATGCAGAAAAATAAAACTAACCAGAGGCCATGGGAAATGCAGCAATGACATTTATTGGAATTTCTCCAGGCATTACATGAAAATTTGTTTAAAGTGAAACAGAGGATAAAGCACATTCAGTGCATCTTAAAAAAGATGTATCTGAATAACTTTGATTCTTTGTAATACACACTACTGCAGTTCCTGGGATTGGTTTTGTATGTACACATCAGCTAAAACTTACTCTGAACAAAACTGCAAAGAACCGCCTTTTCACTTGGCACTTTGCCACCTAGTACAATACAATATTCTTGAAATATCTAGACAGATTCCACATAATTTTATAGGCAGTGTTAAGACCTTTCACTCCAACCGTAAAAAGAAAGACTGTTAAGTAAATCAATATCTTTAATCAAATAAAACACCATGGAAGTAAAAAACAACAACAAAAAAACCCCAGGAGACCCCAAGCGTGCAGCAAATCAGCACTGTTGTTCCTCACTTTCATGTTAACATAAAGCATAATACTTAGAAAGCAGTGATACTCAGTCCTTGCTTTCTAAATTGGACAGTCTTATGCATAAAGACACTGCTGGATTTGGCACTTTGCTTAATTGCTTTTCTTACTAAAAAGAATAAGTGCTTCCTGAAATACAGTATAAATGGTAAGAGATAACATGAGCCACTGTAACACTCAATTAACAGTTCAGACATGCACTCCAAAATACGTGTCTATTACACATTTGTCTAAGCCTTTTCAAAAATTCCACTCAAAAACATTTTCAAATCTATATGCATCTTTTTATACCTTTATAAACATATTTTCTCCCTTGAAATGAGCTTACCTCACCTTCTGCCCGGAACACACAAATTCATGACTTGTTTTAAAAAGACCACAAAGCAGTATTAAAACAGGAATAACCTGGAACGCCATTATTAAAACTGCACCTGTACTTCAGAATCCCCTTTGAAATGTATATCCGCTGTCTCTGTGAAAACTGAAAGGTATGTAATATTTGAAACTTCCTTGGTCCTCTCCCGTACACTTATGTTCAACTTCCTGCAACCTGCCACAATTTTCACTTCAAATAAAATTTAAGAGCAGCTTTCTGGCTCCCACTATGATAAGACAAGTCTTCTTGCAGTATTTCTTTAGTTAAATGAGAACCTCTTACATGTGTAACTCTTATGACAGCAAGTCTCCTGTGGAAAACTAACATCAGAATAAATACCACCCTACAGTCTTGCTTCCTTCCTCCTGTCATCATGACCAGCCCAGGACAGGTGGAAGCAAACAGGCCGGGAAGGAAGTAGTAGTCACCGTTAGCTCTTGCCTTTACAAGTTCTGCGAGCGTGTCTAGATAACTATTTTTTAGCTCTGAGTTATGGAGGCGGAGCTATGACGTGATGCTTTTTGTTTCCAGTTCCAACATGCACGTAGAATTACATTGCTGACTGGTACGGCCCAGACAGTGGATGGCACTAGAGCTCTTTCTGTACAAACCAAGTCACGATACTTATTCTGCTTATTGGTCTGTGCACACAATGTCAGTAGAATTAAAAGAGAGGCACGCATGAGTTCACACAGATTTCCCACAGAAGATGTGAAACATGCTGCTCTTTGGAGGAAAAATTACATTCTTTTTTTTCTTCAAGTATTATTCAACATACATATATATATATATATATATAAAGACACGCTATCCTCATTTCACTACAAGCACATCCAGAGTGAATTTGTGGATCACTTATCTTGGCTTTGATTACTGAAATTTCTCTTTTCCTTTAGGTCAACTCTAAATATACATCTACTCATCATAATTACATGTAAGAATCCTTTATTTCCCCCTTGTGATTTATTTACACAATCATAAAAAAATTAATAGCCTGAATTTGCATACTGACATTTGAAGGCCCATCTGTAGCTATGAGTGTCCCAGCACTAGAGTTTTGGATAATACCATTGGCTATTGCTAAGTCCTTTGAAAGCAGCATACTCATCTTTTCTTTCCCTTTTTTTGAAAAAATGCTGCCAAGAAAACCCTTGTTTATGGCTTACTCCTTATTTTATTTTATTATTTGGATTGTAGTTTACTTCCTTCAGGAGCAGTTCACAGTCAGACAATGCTTCTGCTGGCAAATACTTCATTATCTGTTCAAGAGTCTTTTGATATGTTATCTTCTCCTGTTCCAGGGACTGAATTATGCTCTTCATTTTGTTCTCTCGAGACAAAATAGTCTCCAGGCTGGATTCCAGACTCTGAATTTTAGCATGAGCAACCTGTAAAACAATAACATTATCTTTATTATAAATTGAGATGTTCTGAATAATTTTTTTATTGGTGATAAAGGTAGCAATATTTTGAGAAAAATCAATCTAAATCAAGAAGGAATAGACCAAGGAATAACAAAGGAGTTAAAAATATGTCTAAAAGAAGTAAAACACTGTAATTGAGAGAACTGCTCAACTGCATACGGTCTTGCAGTTAGGAGATTTCTCACGTATGTTTAAAAAAAGACACTTCTCTAGTGGCTGAATAACTGAAATGACCTCTCCATGGGTTTCTGATCTTCAGTCATTTACCTGTAGCTTCTCCAGCAAATCCATGTTTTGTCTCTTCAGATGACTGTTTGCCCTCTCCAGCTTCTCCAGGGGTTCACCTTCATCACAGGGATTCACATTTTCCTGCAGTTCATCCTGCAGAACGTGGTACTCTACTTCGTAGGCATGGAGCTGTTTGGAAATATCCATCTCAAACACCTGCCATGAGAGAAAAAAACCAATTACAAATTACAACAGAGAACATTTATTCCCCACGAATGTCTGGCTAAGAGGCAACCCTGGCTGATTAACTTAACGTTTTTTCCTGTTCCTCCCACAACAGTATTTTAAGGGGGTGTCTACAGTAAGAGCATTTTGTAGCCATAATGAATCATAGACTTTAGAATAAATTGGAACATCACTTTTACAATTATCAATTACCATCTCTTACTATCAGATGTATCAGCAAAAAAAGTCTTATTTAATCCAAAAATTTTATAATATGACCAAGTGTTATTATCTCTTCCTCAGGAATATTAAGTTGAAGAAGAAACTTTTAAATTCAAGTCTCACCAGCTTGTGATGGGAACAGGATCACACAATGAGGAAGAATAATCCAGGAATCATCAGATCCCCACCCTCAAAACTAGATCTCTTGACTTCACGTGCCCATTTATAGACCTCTGTAAGAACACTCTTCACGGTTACAGTTTCCCTGTGCTCTGTCTCTGCATGAAGATACACTACTTTCTTACTGGGATGCTTTGGTTACAAAGCATTATGAAGATGATGGAACCAAGCACCTAGCAGTGGTGGGGCCACATGATCCTTATCTGTTTATACATCTAGTCACAGCCTTCCATTTCCCTAAAGTTACCAAATATAGCTTAGACTAGAAGGGAAGGATATCTACAGTGACATTAATTCTGTTCCTTGTTCCAGAGATCACAAACATTACACCAATAAAAGACACAGATCCTCCAGCAAAATAAGTTCTGCATTACATTCACTGTTCTTCAGGTAATTTCAATACGGTAAAATTTTTAATTACATATGGTGTGCAAACTGGGCAAGTACCATTTTCCTATATGTAGCTACTTGGTCAATTGTTCATCTGTGTATTACAGTCCTGCACGCTATGTTTTCTTTCATTATCCGCTGTAAAATGATGGTCCTGGGAATGCCAACACTGAGACAGCCAAACAACTCCACCTGCAGCCAACCTAGGTAGGAGCAATACGATATAGGCAGCAGTCTACACATGCATTCAGATGCAGAAGGCTGCTCAGCATGAGAGCACACCACAGGCAGGCGGGTGACCTTCCTCTCAGAGCTGAGCTGACCTGCCTATAACTACATCCACCTCCACTCAGGCTACACAACCCATTCTTTACACAGACCTGGCTTTGCACAAAGCCGCTTCTAAGATGCTCACCACAGCATGATTGCTCTGCAACCCACACAGACCACAGGACACATTTAATTTCTAATAGTATCAAAAATACTGAACTACCATCTCTGTCATTGCCAGAATCAATGAGTTGTGAAGACAGTCACTAAAGCACCCGACACAGGTTTAGCACGACAATCACAATCAGTGCAATGAGGAAATGAAGATTTACACATTGTCTAAAAATGAATTCTTAACTGACAGAACCTGAAACATTCGAGTGTTAACCAAGCCATAGGAATGCATCGGAGTTAACTGCACTCCTGCACACAGGATCACTTTTCTAGAGCTCTTCTGTTATCTTCAAATTGCCACCTGAAGGGGGAAAACTGCTCACATGTTCACAATTAAGGTACCAGACTAAGGCTTATTTTCAATTTTCAGCTTCAATGCAGAGGAAGAGGATGTAGAGAGATGAAGATCCCAGCCACTGACAGTGTTTCACAAGAAGCTTCTCCTATATCAGCATCGGTAATTTTTATTTCTCTTCTATTCTTGACTTTTGCCACAAAGGTGCAATGATACTGATGAAATAACACTACTCCAGTCCTCCTTTCCCTTACCCAAGGCAGGCAGAGATCAGTCCTGAGGGGTTTTTATGTCTGACACCAAGCACCTGCCAAACATGATCCCTCCAAGGCCAGGGTTGAGGTGAGGGGGGGGGGAAGTTGCATGAGGGCACCCTAAAAGTGATCCCCAGGAGGATAGAAGCTGCCCATTCAACAGAACAACAAAAGCTTGCTTAACCTTAATACAGAACGCTGAAACAGGGTCTTACCAACATCCCAGCTTGTAGGATTTTAAGTTGGAGGTGTCAGAAAAATTCCTACAGGGGTACCCAGGCCTGCGCAGCCAAAAGTCTGAAGGATCAGGAGGAGAAGCTGCTGTGATGCTGCCTCTTCCCACCACAGCAAGTTGTGATTCCTGTCACAAACTGTTGGACTGCTCACCCACTAGGAGTGAGCAACAGCTGGGTTTAGGTTTGAAAAATAGGCTACTTTTACCTGTCTGATGGCGACATGAAATTTATAAACAAGGTCATGTTTTCCCAGTAGCTGGGGCATAAAAGAACCTATGTAGTAAACCTTGAGGTAGCAAGTAAAGTCTTGCTAAAATTGCAGTTCAAAACCCATTGAAATTAGCTCATATCCTATTTCTATACACGTTACTGGGAAGATGACTCCTTTGCTTTTCAAACCAAAAGGAACATACTGAGAAGACTTTTACATATACTTTAGGCATAATTCTTTTAAAGTAAACTAAAGGGGGGGGGGATATAAAGAGAAAAACAACCTTACCTGGGTAATAATTTTTTCCATTTGAGGTTGAGTCATATCTGGAATAGTGGCTTTAAGAAAATCAACAATGTTCTCAAAACTCTCACATCCCATTATAGATGTTTCTTGACTGCTAAGTAGGCTCAGTGCTACTTTAAATATGACTTCCGTTCCTTGAAGAAAAATAATGTCTAAAAAAGAAAATCATTGAAATATCTTGAAAACGAAGAGCTAAAGTGATTGGATAAATACATGTATTTGCTGGGATATTTTTCTTCTTAATCAATCATACTGTAGATTTATTCAGTTCAGAAGTGCAATCTGCCTTATTTCAACATGAGGTTAAAGCACATAAAAACATCTGTCATCTTATAGATGTGAGAGAACATTAAAGAAAGTATCACATGCTTGTTATGTCTGTAATTGTTATCTGCAATAAGCATTTCATTACTGTCTACTGTAGACTATAGACTATTAACTAACTGCTAACTGGTTTTAAGCGCATCTATGACTGAAAAGCAGTTGGGAAGCAGATCACAGCACAACGTACTGATGTTTTACTGTTTTCTACAGGCAGAAGCTAGTCCTTAAAAAAAGATCATGTAGATTCCATGACTGGTTAATCATATTATTTTCAAAATCTATAGTAGTAATCACATTAGCTATAATTTATGCCCCAAACCCTTACTTTGAGGTATAATTACATGGATGTGAGAGCAAAGTTCGGGCTCTGCAGAAGTCAGTAGACACAGACTGCACAGAAACTGGACATTGGATCACAGTAACTACAGACCTGGTCTCGGTAGCAGTGGTGGACTTGCAGTTACTAAGATGAACGCAGCACGTGAACAGTTCAAATCAGCCTCCTGCGCTGTTGGCTCTGTCACACTGCCAAGCGCAGGGCTACGCAATTGAACAAACTCAACTTCTGATCCCAATACTGAGAGGTCACCCCTGGCCCTAATCCAGTATCACAGGATAGGACCAAGACACTGGGGAGGCTGTCGTCTCAAATACAGTTCCTAAAAGTCTCCCTTCTCAAGTCTATGATGTACACTCAAGCAGCATAAATGTAAGTATATAATTTATGATGGGCAGACATTAACCATCTGTTCCTAGTATGTGACAATGGCCCATAAGACACTGAAGATGCAGGAATTCACAGCATTAGGAAGTAAAATAACAGAGTGACTTTTGAGTTTTAAAACGAGAACATGCCTTGCTCAGCTCTCAACAGAGAAATGAACACTGACTCTCCCCACCCTTAAAAAATTCATTTTCCAAATGCAAAGCCTACTGGAGACAAAAAAAAAAAAAACCAAACAAACAAACAAAAAAAACACTTTAGTCTTGAAAAACAAATAAAAAAGAAAAAACCTAAACACTTAAGTACACTGAAATTCAATAATCCCACTTGGAAAGAGATGTACCAATCATGTGAATACCACTGAAAAACAGATATACCAATAATTTGTTCACCCAAAGAGCTGTCAGGAAAAGTTTGCTGTAAGAAAAAAAACCCTCTGTAATGGAGAAAATGGAGAAATCACCAGTCAAAAATAAAAGAAAAAAGAAAAAGGCAAAAAACCAAAACCCAAAGTCCTCTTCCCCCCACAAACCACCACACCAAACGAATTAAAAACCTAACACACTCCATAAATAGAACATAAGACAAAAGCTAGGTTGAATTTTTTAATAAAAGACACAAGGTGCTGTATGAAAACAGAAAAATCAAATGGAAAAGAATTCTGAAGAGGAAGTACATGACATATGCTCCTAGCTTCTTGGTGCATACCTGAGCACAGTGAATTTTACATTAATAAATAAATTAAAAAACCCTGCATTACTAGAAATTTGATTAACCTGGAAGTTCTTATTGACACTAAAAGAATACAAAACCAAGTACTTGACATGTTGATACTGTAAACACTACAAGGCACAATCACTACTTAAGCTTCTGTACTAGATGTTATCTGAAGAGGAGCATATCATGAAAAAAACTACTTAAATGGAATAAGAGGCATGCTAAGACTGGAAAATTGTTCAATATATATATGAATACCTGAAAACAGCCTTTAAGTTCAAACTTACTTGAATTTTTATTAGAAAGCACTTAGAATCAGTTATTCAGATTTTCTAGAAAGCCAATGCATTCTCCTTTTTCAATTTGCAAGTTCAACAAGATGCACTTTTCTATAGACATAAACTGAATGCTTAATGCAAAAAATACATTTGCAACAATAAATTTCCTGCTGTTCACACTTCAGAAGTCTCTTGGCTAATAACAGCAGACACACTTAATTGCTCAAGTCTGATGTTTCAAAGAATACATTTCTGTCTTCCTCTTTGAAAAGGAGCTGACATCCCACCATGAAGAGCGTTGCTACTTGCCACCCACAACAGTCACCCCAAATGTCCCTAGTATGTAGAACACTACTCCCTGAGAGTTTCAAAAGACAACGGCCAACATTGTTCTGTTTATTACTGCAATAGAATAAACTTTCTTACCAAATACTCTGGCTACAAATCCTAATGGAAACTGAGATGCGAACAGCGTAAGAAACCATGGTGCAGCATAAAGGCTGGGACTGATTTCATTTTCTTCAAGATGATTATACAGGTCTCTGTGATAATCATGAAGAAGCCTTGAGAGCTGATACATCTGAATCTACAGTGCATGAGGGGGTGGGGGGGGACAAAGTAGAGAGAAAAAAAAAGTTCAGCTTTACTTAGTTTTCTAAAGCATTCACATTTCACTCAAGGGAAATTAACTCCAGTACAGATGGTACTGTAAATGAAGCTTAATTGTTGCCTAGGGCCTCAAGTGATACCTACTCGTGTATAAACAACCCACCCCTAATGAGTTAAAAACAACACAGTAGTCAATAACAAAGAACAGTTTGAACCTGATTATTAATGAAGTATCATTTTAGATTCACAGGCTTAAGGTAAGAGGAGAATATATTGATCTAACTTTATCAACAAACCAGAACTTTCAGTCCTGCAGCAATGAAAGCAGAAGTACCTCTTTCAAGATGCCACAACTCTCCATTCCAAAGCTGAATTATTTCTGGCTAAATTTACACATTTCAGCTTTCATCCTTTGAATCTTGGCCATGTTTTTGCTGCATTTAGAACTCCTACGCTACAATCATCGCTTTGTACTCTGACCCACAGAGCACATTAGACACAGTGCATCAGTAGAGGTGTACCACATACGTATTTCCCAGCGCACCACCCATATGCCAGTGGTCCATAGAAATTTAAGATACTAATACAAAAAGTGCTGCTATGCAACCTGTAAAAGGTTGCAAAGCAAAATGGTTAAAAGTTGCTATTCATTGCTAAAAATATCACTTCGCAGCAAATTATTTCCTTGCAATTTTGATAGTTTATACTCCACAGTAAGTTACAGCACAGAGCGATGCTTCTCTCAGAAAGCAGATGAGAAACAAATATATTGATTAGCTCTCACATCCAATTTTGATGTCAACAGTGCCTTATGCTTAAGGTGAATACATCCCTCAATAAGAAAATGACTTATTGGATCCAGCTACTTTCCTACTTTTAGTGGTCATGATTCTTCCTGACCAAAAACTGACTGCATTTGAAGCTATCAGTCAGCAGTGTCCTCAAGACGACAGATCACTTCTCATTCAGGCAAATTAGCTAAATTTGTGCATGAGTTTGAGTCCTTGCTTTATCTGCCAAAGATACGAATTAAGCATAGTTTGGACAGTGTCAATACAAAACACATTTATGTGTGAAATTAGAATAGTATCACAGAGACAGTAAATCAATTGGATGAGTTCATTATGAACTAAGGAGCTAGATAACTACTTTTTTGTGACAACAATTAAAAATGTAAGTGAAATAAGTTTTCATTATCCTAAAGAAACATCCAACATTTTTCTTCTACAGGACAGAAGCTAATTCTGCATATAGGCTTACTTGTGTTTCTGTACTGTAAATGCAAAAGAATTTGCAAGTGCTTTACTCCTGTTAAAAACCAAACCAAAGGGTTAGGCTTTAGTGAGATCCTCTAAGTCATCTTCCATAGTCTAGCTTGCCTTGAGCAAACAAAACTTGTACTTTTGTCTAGAACAGGATAACCGCCTAGGAGCAAACTGTAGGGAAAGAGAGATCATTTCATTTAAAGGGCAAACAGTACTACAAGCAGTAAACCTTCTCAAACTTAAAAAGTGTTCTTCCTAAGAGCTTCTGACAGTGAAAGTTTCAGACTTATTTAAATCAAAAGGTGAAATCCTTGAAAACTGAATGCTCTCAAACCATCAGATGTTATTGAAAGTCTTCAACTGCAGTATAACATACAACCACTAGGAGAGCATCTTCTAGGGGGAAAATAGTCCCACAACCACACATTTATCACACTTAGACACCCCACACACACTGGTTCTACACATATTGGAGGGGTGGGGGATGGGATAGGGAAGAGGCAGAAAGATGCTCTTCATGGCTGTTCACCCTTAATTCATCACAACAAACTTGTAATAGCATACTTCCATCCACAATAAAACACCCACCTCTATAATTTTTAGAATAAGCACATACAATTTCTTTAACTACAATCTGTTCTATTGTTCTGGACATTTGCCAAATAAGCACTTGAAGTGACTGGTCATGAAAAGTGGACTGAAACTCCCCCTCAAGTTTTTACCTAATTATAAATGTTTGCTATGAAGGAAGTGTGGAAAAAAAATATTTTTGTATTATCTGCCTCTTAGTTTTCTCTTTCTCCACTGTGGATTCCAAGCTTTAACTCAGCAGTGGTATATCCCTTTATAATATTAGGGGCTTATAGCATATAGTTATTTAAATCAGTGTACCATTGCATCTCAAGGTGAAAGATTTCTCAAACTTTAAACCCTGAAGTTTATACAGATCTAAATGATTTTCTGCCTCTTTCCTAAGCAGCCTTGAGTATCTATAGCTAGGTGTTAAAAGACTAATATTGCAGAGCATGCATCGTTTCATAAGCAAACTAAATGATTAAAAATTTACCTGTTTTCTCTCATCATCCTCTACCCACCACCCTTAAAATGGAGAGGAAAGAGGTGGAAATAATGAGGCTAGACAGAGCAGCTTCAAGTACAAATGCCTGTGGAATGCATCGAGTGGCCGCTGGGTGTCACAATTGATTTGACTTACAAGAGAAAAATCTACATCTAAAGGCTTATGGGCTGAAGAAAAAAAAATCAAATTTATTTTTAAACTCCAGCTGTACAGATACATGCATACCAGTTTTTTGGCGTAAGGAAAAGAAAGAAGTGAGGAAAAGAAAAGGAAGAGTAAAATAGCAGAGAAAGCAGAGTTTCCAAACAGGAGATGATGGGGACGTGTGACAGGAAAAGCCTGCAAGTTCTAAACTTCTGTTTGCAAATTCAGATTCGGAGAGGGTTTGACAATAGTATTTTCATGCACCTCACAACCACCAAAACAACATAAGAAGCTTCATAAGACCCTAGAAAATATGAGCAACCTCTGAGACCTCAAAACTTATTTAAAACTCTGGTTTGCTTTAGGAGAAAGAATGACTTACCTGTAGTGACATCATGTCTGGTCTGTACTGCTTACGGAAGCCAAGGTCATACATAAGGAATTTCAGCATTTCAAAGGCCTGTTCCTCACTCATATGTAGAAGCAGCACTCCAGCTACAAAGCTTATACCTTGACAGTAACCTACTTCTTTGTCCAGCAAAGAGTATGCTTTCAGGAGATTAAAGAGTGATAGCTGTCCTGCTCCCAGATGGGCAGAAAAGTAAGGATGCGTAGGGAATGTCCGTCCTGATGTAAAAAGAGAGAAGAGTAGTTGATATTAAATTCTTCTCATTAAACACCACCCCCCCCCAAACAAAAAACCAACAGATCCATCTAACAAGTAGCACTACTCTCTTCCCATAGGCTTTTTCTCTTTGCTTTCATATGCAGGTTGATTTTAGTCAGATCAATCTGTAATTTACCACTGATTTTAGACTATATCCATTGAGCTCCTTTCATATTCTTGTCTGCATAGAACTTGCAGAAGCAACTGCTTGATTTCTCTTTTCAGACAAATGTAGAAGAGCATAAATACAAACAGCATAACCTATGAAATCATCTGCTTAGAGGACGTTAAGTGGCATACACAAAATGTGTCCTGATGACATAGAAAGTGGTGCTGATACAGCAGCATCAATCTCCAGCAACAGCTTCCATTAAGAATGGCATGTTTCCACTTGGACACATGAAACGAGTCAGAATGTTCTCCCAGCTACAAACACATGTACCTAGATCTACAAGGATGGCGTGCTGTTGAGCAGTCAGTTGTTTCAGGAGTTCTTTGTAAGAGATGTCAGGAGGCTGCTGCTTGTTTGGCAGTCTGTGTCTGACTCGATGTTGCACCGCCAAAAACTGCCAAATTTCTCCCCGACGACTTTTTGGTACACCTGCAGGTCAGTCAGAAAACAAGAGGCCTAAGCAGGGGCATATTTTCAGCGCTACAACAAAAGAATTTGCAAGTTTATTATCATAACCTTGGCTGTCATAATCTTAGCCAAACCACTGTGGAGGATGCCTATACAAACAGTCAGCTTCAGAAGTTGTCCACTCTATAGTGTATTCCCTCAGTAGCCACAGTTCAGTCCTACTAACTAAACATTAACTACACGCTTAGGGTAATTACTCTGAGCAGTACATTGGGCAACTGAGGTACAGACATCACTTGTTTTGCCACCTCTGAGCTGTTAGCCTCCAGCAGGGAAAGATGCATGACCACATGCAGAATGCAGACTGTCCTGTTTAGAAAAGCTGAACTGAACCAGAGATATAAAATACAAGGAGGTCTTCTCCTTCCCAAGGAGCTGCTCATGTCAGTCTACAGGCTTGGAGAAAGATGTATCGATTACAAAATGGTCAGTTTAAACCTAAAAGCATTACTGCTGCATACCAAAGGAAGGGAGCTGGCAGATGTTATTGCTAAGCCACTCTCAATCATCTTTGAAAGATCATGGAGAACAGGAGAGGTGCCTGAGGACTGGAGGAAAGACAATGTCACTCTGGTCTTCAAAGAGGGCAAGAAAGACCACCCAGGAAACTACAGCCTAGTCAGCCTCACCTCCATCCCTGGAAAAGTGATGGAACAGCTCAGTCTGGGGGTCATCAATAAGCATGTGGAAGAGAAGGTGGTTATCAGGAGTGGTCAACATGGTTTCACCAAGGGGAAATGGCAGCCTTCTATGATGGCATGACTATGATGGGTGGATGGCCTTCTGTGATGGGTGGATGAGGAGAGTGCAGTGGATGTTGTCTACCTTGACTCCAGCAAGGCTTTGGACACAGTCTCCCATAACATCCTCATAGGCAAGCTTAGGAAGTGCGGGTTGGATGAGTGGACAGTGAGGTGGGTTGAGAACTGGATGAATGGCAGGGCTCAGAGGGTTGTGATAAGCGGCGCAGAGTCTAGTTGGAGGCCTGTAGCTACCGGTGTGCCCCAAGGGTCAGTGCTGCATCTGGTCTTCTTCAACATATTCATCAATGACCTGAATGAGGGTTCAGAGTGTACCCTCAGCAAGTTCACTGATGACACTGAACTGGGAGGAGTGGCTCATACACCAGAAGGCTGCACTGCCATTCAGTGAGATCTGGACAGGCTAGAGAGCTGCGGGGAGAGGAACCTAATGAAATTCAACAAGGGCAAGTGGAGGGTCCTGCACCTAGGGAGGAATAACCCCAACATCACAATACAGGTTAGGGGTTGACCTGCTGGGAAACAGCTCTGCCGAGAAGGACCTGGGAGTCCTGGTGGACAACAAGCTCTCCATGAGCCAGCAATGCGCCTTTCCAGCCAAGAAGGCCAATGGTATCCTGGGGTACGTTAAGAAAAGTGTGGCCAGCAGGTCAAGGGAGGTTATTCTCCCCTTCTATTCTGCCCTGGTGAGGCCACATCTGGAGTACTGTGTCCAGTTCTGGACTCCTCAGGTCAAGAAAGACAGGGAACTGCTGGAGAGAGTCCAGCAGAGGGCTATGAGGATGATCAGTGGACTGGAGGATCTCTCGTATGAGAAAAGGCTGAGAGAGCTGGGTCTGTTTAGCCTGGAGAAGAGAAGACTGAGAGGGGATCTTATCAACGCGTATAAATATCTAAAGGGTGGGTGTCAAGAGGATGAGGCCAGACACTTTTCAGTGGTGTCCAGCAACAGGACAAGGGGCAATGGGCACAAACTGGAACACAGGAATGTCCACCTGAATATGAGGAAAAACTTATTCACTCTGAGGGTGACCAAGCACTGGAACAGGCTGCCTAGAGAGGTTGTGGAGTCTCCTCTGCAGATATTCAAAACCCGCCTGGACATGAGGCTGTGCAACCTGCTCTAGGTGATCCTACTCTAGCAGGCAGGTTGGACTAGATGATCTCGAGAGGTCCCTTCCAACCCCTACCATTCTGTGAAGGAGACAGAACCACTCAGATTGAAAGACAGCATTTCTTTCCAGTCAGTCAAGCACCTGTGAAAGCATAAACTAAATTAAAATACTACTTTCAGACTTTCCCATACATCCCCCTGACTCTGTAAACTGACCTTTGAAAGTCAAAATAAATTGTCAACTCTGCTAATACTTTCCAGGCAAATAATTATTTAGCAAGAATACAAATTAGAAAAAGCATATCCTTGTTCCAAACTCTGAACTGCAGTCCAGCAGCAGTTACTAGAGTAGCAAGGAAAGATGTTTGTTGACAGTCTTTAGCAGGTCACTAACAGGAACCACCTTATTTCTACCACAATTTTCTTTGGTAGCAATTTAAATTTTTATTCTAGATTTCTAAACTTCTTTTTCCAGATTACACTGAAATATTATTTTTCAGCATCTGTAATACAGACATAAGATTATATGGAGGAGGGTACAACTGTGCAATCAGACTCTACATCTGCATTATACTAACAAGGCCCTCTGGCTCCCCTTCTGGCCTACGGCTAAGCCACAGGAAGACCTGTTTCAAGCCAAAATCCCCAATCTTTCACTCAAGGAAACAAAATACTAAGAGACCATAGTCCAGACTCCACAAGATGTAATCATTCTGACTTTCTGAAGCTCAGTTGTGATTTCCCTGGGTTTTGGGTACAGTCCACATAAAGCATTATGGTCCCGCCTTCTCAGTAAGCAAGTAAAGCCAGAGCATTTGAAATTCAGAGTCAATTGAATAGGAGCCACAGACCAGAAACCAGAAGGTCACAGTGTTAGCTGCAGAAGCTCCACGTTCAGTCTTCACTGTAATAATACTGGGGCACAAGATGCTACTTTCAGGAGTATGACTATACATGTTTCTGCATCGCTGTCATTGTAAGCTGTAGACACAGCAGAACCCATTTTCTCTTTGGCAGCAGGAGGTGGGTACATTTGCAAAAAGGCAATTTTTTCATGATTTTGTGCTACTGGAAAAAGTGTATTGCTGGCAGATTTCCTTTGGCATCAAAGGCAACAAAAAATAAATCTTCAGGCTTTATAGTTAAAAGCCATCCTACATAAATACCTTCTTTCAAAGTGGAATGAATATCTTCCATGTCACATCGGATTTTGGCTCTGCAGTTTAGTAACTTCTTATCCCAAACATTTATGACATCTTTCTGACACGTGCCAACTTCATCATAGTCCAGTTTTACTTTTCTTGATAGGAGCTCATCTCTGCTTGCTAGAACACAGAACACAAAGGAAGAGCACAGAGAAAACCAGAACATCAGAAAGTTACATGACACCAAACAAGCAAAACCCATTCAAGTTAGATATATCTACCTGATAATCTGACTAGAGATAAATACACCTTCTACAATTCATCAGTTAATAGCTGAAATGGGGCCAGTCTTTTGTCATAAGATGCTGCAGGTAAGAATTTAACTTTAGTACTGGGCTGTGAACATTAGTAATTCATGAAGTACATAAAAACATTTTTTAAGGCTTGGGGCAAGAAGAAAAAAACACACTCAGAGTCAACTTCACCACATCTGCTGCTTCTTTCAACTGCAAAACCACCTTTGATCATTTTTCTCTTGTTTATATTGAACATTACAATTGTTTTGGTATGGAAAGTCCCATATATATGAATGTTTATATTAGAGATTCACAGAACTTACCTTCTGTAAAACAAAGAGCTAATAGTATTCAAGTCTCCTCGACAGCAAAATGAACAGGAAAAGAGATTCTATTAATATTTTGTAAATAAAAATCAACAAAACATTAACAGAAAACCACTAAAACCAATTCCACAGCAACTCCTGTCTTAAACCAGTCATATACAGCTGAATAAATTCACAGCTAGGAACCTGGCTTCAAGTAGAGAAATGGATATATTTCAATTATTACATTTCCCATTCCTGAGATCTACCTTTAATTGCAGGCTAGGATGCCAACCACTGCCCGCACCATCACTTGTTTAGAATGTATCAGTTCTGGACATCGTGTCTGTAAAACGGCCCATGTTACAGCAGCCCACAGGAAGCCTAGAGATTGGTGTTAAGACAGTTCACTTTTTACCCTTTGAAAATAAGATGCTGAATTCTGACTAGCCAGAGCACCAGTTTCACTAGCAGTACTTATGAACCTGCACACAGGAATGGAGACATGCTCCTTGGAGAACAAACCAAGATGTGGGCTGCAGATGAGTGCCAGTTTGGAGTCTGCACTGCCGACACTCCTGTTTTCACCACAAATGATCAGGCAGGCAGAATCTATTTTCTGCATATCTGTTACAAAATGGAAATAACTTATAACTGAGTCTTATGGAACTGGAGTGATTTAACAGTTTTCAGTACCTCCAGCCACACAGGGTCAGTACAGAAAAGAGTTTGTCCCTCAGCAGCTCATACTACCAGAGGGAATAACATGAAGTTAGTTACCGCAGCAGATGTCCAGCTTCACCACCCCACAACAGTAGACTAACCATTTGCTAAAACAATAAATGAAGATTTTGGCTGAAGTTAAAACAGACTTCTCTGTAGATGTTCCCTATAAATCTAGGAGTTTCCACAGAAGTGTGTGTCAACAGGGAGACAAACTGTAGAGAGAGTGCAGAGAAATATGCTACAAGTGTAGGAAATATATTCAAGGATATATGCTTGTAGGGACATGGAAAGATTTCTATCTTGCTGTTTTTCTTTCGTCTCCCTGCCTTCTCAGTAAGCACCATTAAAGAAGGAAAAAGAGTTAACTGACCTTAACAAGATCATTATATTTTGTTTGAAGAATCAGACTACCATATAATGAGGTTATACACCACACAGGAGAAGATGAGGGCAGCAATTGCAGAGAGGACATTTGAAATTTTCAACTTTCCCAAAAGCTGTTAGTCTGTTATACTGAAGAACTTCTATATGCTAGGACAGACATTGCATCCTATCTTTCGTGTGAGTCTTCACCAGTCATAATAAAGTATCTTAGCCAGAAGCTCAGCCAGCTGACCAGTCAGCATGGCCAACTTCAGATCCCTCAGTAACAGCTCTCAATTTTCAGTGTACAGTGCTTATCTTTCAAAAAAAGAAATTAATGACATCCTCAAGAGCCAGTTGCTCAAAAATCATATTTGGATTCAAATATTTATAAATTGCCACTGTGACGTGGTTGATGAAGGACAGAAAGCCTGGACGGAAATGCCATGCACTGCGAAGGACTGAAACAAGATATAGAGGGTAAGGTTTGCCATACCTAAGTGTTCACATGGCATCATCTGTTCTCCTGACTCCAGTTCACATTAGCATTCCTAGACTTAGTCAGCTAGAACACAGACTGTAGCAATCTTTGTCTAACGTGCACTAAAAAATGAAAAGTTATCACTTTCTTTGTAATGAATCACCTTAGTTAAAGAGTTGGTAAGTAGACAGAGAACCTGGAAGACTGTGAGACAGGACTGGGCGAACACTTTTTTTCCTACCACTGTTAACCAAAAAGTTACAGAAGCACATCTCTGAGATATCCAACACCAGTACAATTTTCAGCTTCAGGCAGCAGAATTTATTATAGTCTTTAGGTGTATTTTCTAAATAGCTAACCTTCCAGCTTCTGGTTTTCTTTTTCCATTCGAAGTAACAGAATTTGTTGATGGATGGCTTTTCTCCACAGACTTTGTAGTTCTTCTGAGTTTTTCCTCTCTCCAGTTTTATCTGGACCATCTTCATTTTGCAGTACTAGAACAAGAGGGTCCTCCTCCAGGGGTGGAGCAAGAGGGGATAATGGTAACAATTCACTTCCATCATGACCATCTGCAAAGAATCAGAAAGCTATTACAGGAAACTTGGATTGTTTGACATATCACAAAAATCCAAGTCACAGCAGAACAAAAATAGCTGTCTTCCACATTCAGCAGCAAGGTGCCAATTCCAAAGACAGAGAAAATGCAGTTCAACAGTAAATAAATTATTTTTAAATAGTTTCATTTAAATAAAGTTATATTTAAACAAAATAAAGCTATATAAAAGGTCACCCAGTACTTCAACCCTTTGTCCTGCTAGCTCCTTCTAGAGTTATAGAGACACATTTATCCATAAAGTCACCTTTACAGCTGAGCTTGTTTACTGCTGTGATTTACCACAGGCTCTATATTAAAGAAACTTTTTCCATCTGCTAAGCTGCACTACAGGCAGTGCTATAGCACTTGATGGTCACTAAATACGGAGTTTGTCATTTACCCATGGTTGTGAATTCCACCAACGTGACTTTATCAACATAGCAGGATTTCAGATATTTCAGAGGTTTCTACCTTAAATGACCTAAAGCTATAAGAATTATTAACACACTCAACAGGTGCTATATGCAGTACAAGGACAAGGCAGAAAATTTACCATTTTCTGCAAACACTGCTATTACGTAAGCAGCCTAGGGTAAAAATTTGCTAACTGTTAAAAAGGATATCTTTGTCAGCAAGAGGCAGTTCTTCATTTCCTTGCTACCAGTGCAGCCATGGCAGATTGCAATTCATTTGATTTTGATGACAGAATCCTCTGATCAAAGCAACAAAGACTTAAAGCCAACTGAGCACAAGTGACCTCTAGCAAGGTTCTAGCAAGAATATTGTATCAAGCTGACTCTCTTCTCCCTTTCATACTTTCATATGTTGCAGTTCACCATAGTAATAACTATTCAGTAACAACTGCTTGTTTATTGTCTTTAAAAGCACACACAGACCTGGATGCTGCATCTTGGAAGGAGATTTATTCATAGGTGAAGCTACCTGCAGGAATATTCTCCGCCGCCAGGAGATGCGGCGAGGTGTGAGAGTGGCCCCCGCAGCATTTAGAGATTCACTGCTGCAGACGGTTGATGTTCTTTTCTTTCCCTCCCCATCACTGAAGGAAAGAAAAAGCAGATGGGGTGATCAAAGTCAGTCATCTTTCGAGGGGAAAAAAAAAATAAAAAATTAAAAAAATCTTTATTAAGTCTGCCTAACGTACAACCAAACCTGCAGGAGCATTTGGTAGGAAGCTTTAGAAGAAAAAGGATGCTGTGTGAGAGCTTCACCTTGAATACAGAAGTGCCCAATTGTTTTCTTGTGACGCAGTGCTGTGATGTTTGCACTATATTCCACCAGGAAGAATTCATAGCATTGGTACAGTGCTCAGCTGGAAGCTCAGAATAAAAGCTAAACTTTCTGAAAAGCTAAGAGGTAATGCAAGATGTAAAGCTAAGAGGTAAATGTGGTAATGTTTAGCCTCTAAAATAGATAGCAATGGGTTTTGTTTGCCATACATTAGTCTTACAGGGGCAAACTGATGTAGTACCCCTAAAAGCACAGATGTTGCTTTAGCAGAGCACAACACTCCATTTAGTGCCATTTTAAATGGCATGATGAGCTCACAGGTGAATATTTCATTGGAGGCAATGTTCTGGCCTTCTCATGCAGCCACTTTCCTATGCTTCAAGAAGTGGACACTTCACTTGCACAAATGGGGCCAGATGCCCTTATGTTTCATCAGCATCTCCAGCTGAAGGGACAGAGCTTTTGCAAACAGAAGGCAGGTTCAGTTCCTACCACAATGACCTAAAAGGAGCCGATCTCCTCCCTACTGCCACATAGAAATATATTTACACAGTAATTTTAATAGTAGCTTATGTTGCTGGAAGAGGCAAGGAGAAGATACAGGGAAGCTTTGCTGGGAGGTCATTTTAAGAGGACACCAAGCACACCTCTCTACTGACTATTGCCAGAGGAAACAACATTTAGCTTTCATAAGTACTTGAGCTACTTTCAGAAATATTTCAGCATTTTGCATTTGTGGTAGTAAAGTAGGTGCATAGACCTTGTACAGGAATGGGTACATTGATTATCTGCCACAAATGCTTCCATGCAACATCAACAGCGTGACACACAACTATAGGCTTCTTGGGAAGACAGCATCAAATATGGGGAGCTGTGTCTGCAGCTTCATCTTCATCACAAGGAGAACTGCTATATCAACACAGCAGTAGCTACACTCAAACCTTCGTCCTGTGAAGAATTTCCATGCTACAGTGCAAAGTCCCTAAAAAGAGTCAGATGAAAGGAAAGCCCAGCACGTTAAATGTTCACTATGTTTTTAGTGGTAAGTCACTTGCAGATGATCTCAGTTGGCCAGCTGTGGTCTGTCTCCCCACATTTAGCTGGCACAAAAGGAGAGATCTGCAAGGAGGGCAGACTAGGAAGTTTCAGCTACACCAGTCTACCAGCTACACATCTCAATCAGCACTTTTCATAGCCAATACTCTGTGCTGAATGATAATCCAAGCTAGAATTGGCCTTTTTGGTGACCAAAGCTGTCCCTATGCTAATGATCTACAACGGCTCCCTGACATCTGTAAGCCTCAGTGAGCAAACTAGACTCACTATCATACACTGGTATCAGATCCTGTTTCCATATCCTGGCAGAGAAATAATTGTGTCTTCAAGTTCACCTACCCAGCATTAGGCATCATCCTCTAAGAACAGCACTATGGGCTGGGAGCCCAGGATAACACATAGACTGAATTTTTCTCTGCTCCCTATTTAGTTTCTACAGTGCCTCAGTTCCCTACACATCATACTATTAGTAGGCAGTCTCAGTAGAGCCCCATGTTGCACTAACCAAAACAGCAACAAAAAAACCTGTGACACTCTTATTTGGCTAACTCTTACACAGTCTTTGGTGATGGAGTAATCACTGCTAGTGCTAGCTAGACATAGACTACAAAACTAATTTTGAATCCAGAGGTGCTGTTTTCCAGAGGTATTTCAGTTTAATAACTCTTGGAAATAAGGTATTGAGTTTGGATATATTAATCATTATAACTCATGTTTCTATAAATAACTGTGACAAAACTACGTCTCGCTACTTCAAAGTCTTACATATCACATGTTGGAATACAAAAACTGAGTAATTCCAGGACTTACTAAATAGAAGCTACATAACAAGGGAATGAAAACTTCCTTTCTACTGCTACATACAAAAACCTACGTTCAGCTACCGTGCCCCTAAACGTGCAGTCCTAGGAAAAGTGTTCAATTTACAGTAGTAAAATTTACAGGAAAGTCAGAATAAGAGGGTGGTTATTTCAGGGTATGAAACAAAGCTGTTAACATCATTTGAGTCGCAGTTTACAGTGGGATGGATTAGTCACATGTGCTGCCTCGTGAAGTGTGCAAATCATACGGTTCTGAGGACCTGTATTGCTGTGGTTAAACCCTCCCTTCCAAAATTCCCCTGGCATTTTAAGCAACTAACATCAATCACCTCCTCTTTCAAAGAGCTGCCTGATGAGTGATTAGAGGAAAACTTTTGAAAGTCTCATGCACACATCTTGCCATATTCAGTGGAAAGCAAGGGCACCTGTGAAAACACCAAGATTTAGGAAATGGAGGCTAGAAAGGGAACAAAGTTAGTTTCCTCATCTCAAGACAGACAGACAAGTCCTAGCTTAACATCAGATCTGAAGGTGTGAAACAATACAGAGTAAAAGCAGGAAGAAGTCAGAGTAAAATGGTAGTGTCTCATATCCTGTGATGAAAAGGTTCAGAAGGTTGGTGCAAAAAACAGATGAGTTAATCACATATTTCCCACCTTGAATCAGGAGTTGCACAATACTTATTCTCTAGACTTTACCATCTCTCATACCTAAACTTAACTGTCTGGCTTCACTCTTGGTCATATTTGCAAGATTACTTAAAGTTTTAAGGTAGCTGTGGATTTTAACAGACAGGTAGGTGCTCTGCTCAGACAGGTAGGTGCTCTGCTCAGACAGGTAGGTGCTCTGCTCAGACAGGCCAGCAGCACCTCATACAGTTCCTCTAAACAGGCAGGGGTAAAGAAAAAAAAAGTGTATCTGACCATCAGCTATCAGTTCCCTGCAAAACGGAGAGATTTATTAATGGAGAGGTTTATTAATGTGAGCAGAGAGACTAAGAGAAGAAGCAACTCCGAAACAACAACAGCAGCTTCTCAAAACAGAGTTCAGTCATTGCTACTGAAAAGCAGAGCAGAGTTTTCACTACCTCCCAACCCAGGGAAACAAGGACTTTCACAACTTTCCTGTCAGGACACTGATACTGAACCTCAAACACTCACAGGGAAAAATTCTTTAAAATTCTTAAGAAAAGACCTTTGACATCTGACAATGCACAGGCTTAAACATCTACATGGGAAACATATTGCAAGGTCAACTAGCAGAAATAGTCCAATCATTAATTACAGTTTTTAATGATGTTTTCCACATTAAGAAAGGAGTTGCTACCTCAAATTCAAGAAATTTATAACTGTTCTATAGATCATAAAGCCTAGACACTGGGGCAGGGCAGAGGATGACTATGTCTTGGGTTATACAGTGACATAGCCTCCAAGAAGGAAAAGAAACAACTGCTTTCGACAAGTTCCTGTCCTGCTGCAACCCACCAACAACTGAGCAAAATTAAATGCATCAGAGTCAATGTGCTAAAAATTACAAGATAGCAGTATATAAAATCTTACTGAACTACAGAAGAGACAGTTAAGAACTGAATTGCAAACTAGGACATGATTGCAAGAATTTATTTTTTTTCTTTTCACTTTACTTTTATTTATTTTAAGAAAATGACAGATTATGGTACAGCTTCTACATCAGAATATTTCCGCTTGGTGAAACAGACATATGAAACGGCAAAGCCAAAGAGTTCAATAGAGAAATTCCACAAAATTGAGTATTTCCAATTTATTTTACTTACTGTTCCTGTTTTAATCACTTAACATACCTTCCCTGCAGCTCTGGAAAATGGTAACAATGTTTAACTCTATATTTAAGACAAATAAATCACAGTTCAGTTTGAAGAATAATGGTTCCCCATAATGCTACTTAGCCTATGCTCCTGACACAACATGAAACCAAAATACATTCATCAGCTTGTGTACAATAAAAAGTGAAAAGCTAAAAATTCAATATAATGCCTCAGCTATTTCAGTCTGTACTTTCAAGCCTTAATCTGTTACAAGCAATAACCCAAGCACTCAAGAGTACAGGGTACTGATCATCTAAGGTTTTTATCTCAGGTAACTGCAACTCAGTTTCACCAAAGCATCATCCCATTCAGTATTCTATCAGATAATGAACAGTATGAAGATGAGACAGCTAGTTTACTGTAAAAATTAAAAAAAAAAAAAAAAAAAAAAAAAAAAAAAAAAAAAAAAAAAAAAAAAA